>SEYY01000034.1:40000-65524 GCA_009176605.1 Armadillidium nasatum | reverse complement strand
TATATATATATATGAAGCCAGGCCCCCGGCAAAATCAGGAAAACCGGGGTTAAAATGGCAAATTATACTTAAAGGGACAGTAAAGTTTCAAATTTTTTTTTTTTTAATTTTCAGCCAATTCTGCTGAAATTTAGTGTATATAGATTTTTTACCTGTAAGAAAAGTCCATTTCTAGCATTTTCCCCGAGTCTATTACGGTTGTTTTTTTTTTTTGTTTTTTTAATTTGACTATTTTTCAAGAGAATGGCGGGGCCAAACCACTTTTTAAAATGAGCTGAAAGTTGGGCTATTTATTCACAATTCTATGGGCTACAAAAGCTTCTAATAAACTTTTGTTCCCCGAGTTAAAGAAAAAATGTTATAAGCCAAAAACTGACCAACAATCGAAAAAAAAATATTTAAAAAAAAAAATCCAAAAAAAAAAATACAACTATAACATTTCTTATTTTTGTGGATGTATAAAGGAAGGGTGGCCGGGGCTACAAATTCCTCTATATACTTTATTCGATGCGATTCTTTGGTTTCGAGATATAGCCTTCAGAAAGGTCCATTTTTGACCAAATTTCAAAAATTTCAAAAGTTTGAGAGGCTATATCTTGATTCAAACAAATAGTATTTAACAATGCACTAAATAAATGTTGTTGCCCTGTCCCTCCTCTAAACAATATCCACAAATAAAAAATTAGTAGATAGTGTTTTTTTTTAAATAATTTTTTTCTCCAGAAGGATACGATTTTTGCAAAAAAAAAAAAAAAAAAAATATCAAGTGACTATAACTTTTTTTCTAGACGTTATATCAAAAATCTGTTCCCACCTAATGCAAGAAATTGGGGCTAAGATTATTCAGTTAAATTTTCAGCTCATGTGGACCAGTGGTTTGAACCAGTTATTCATTTTCTTTCAACTTTGAGTCCAAATAACTTTCAAACCGTTATAGACTCAAAAAAAATGCTCAAAATCAACTCAGAACTTCGTGAAAAAATGCATAAACCTTGAAAATTTAAGATCAATCAGTCAAATAATAAAAAAAAATTTCAAACAAAATATAAGAAAATTAAGATTTTTTTCTTTTTTGTTTCTTTTGACTGCTCCTTTTCCGCTAGTGAATGTTCATCTTTGTGTTTTGATTTTAGATACTCCATAAAGATTTGGTTGAAAATTTTTTACTTGTGGCACTTGGAGGTTCTCTTCTAATTTTCTGACTCAGATGTTATATTTAGCTATTTTGAGCCTATCCTGAAACATTGTAAATTACTCCCATACTGTTGAAGCTGATCTTTTAGCCATATTGACTGAAAGTATAAACAAAATAATAATTTTGAAATAATGTAGCTAAATTCTACAAGTTTGATACATAGTAATAAAATAAGAATATGTATATATATAGGTTAAATTGATAATTTTATATTTTACATCTTTTTCAAACTTTACCTAGGTTTTACCTAGGTAAACCTGTTGAATCACTATTATGAATTAGAAGTTTTTTATTTTTTTTTAATTTTTGTACTTTTTTTAAACTTTTACTATAATTACTTTTACTGTAATTTTTTGAAATTTTTTCGGAGAAAATGTATCTAATTAATTTAAGTGAATGTTGGCTATTCTACTACTTCCTTACAATTAAATAAACCTCAATTAAATTTATATCTAATTTTCTTAACCTAAAATTTCAGTTCTTTTGACCTCTACAAATTTTAGGAAACCCCGGTCACAACCAGAGCCCCGGCCAAATTTGGGTGAACCTGTCTCCGGTCGGTCCATATACAGTGGAACTCCAATATTCGTCATTAATCCGTTCCTGAGGGGATGACGAAAATCGAAAAAGACGAATATCGAATAATTTTTTCCCATAGGAATTAACTAAAAATGGATTAATTCGTTCCCAGCCTTGAATTTTGCCTATCTATTCTTTAACAAAAAAAAAAAATTTCAATCTAGAATCGATCTCCGAAATCATTTCAAACACTATACAATTTAACTACAGTACATATTAAACAGCGTACTGCCATAAATAATACGTAATATGCACTGTGTAGGCCTACATAAACGCTAAACACAAATAAAATTTTAAAAAGAAATTTACCTTTTGGATGAGAAAAACAATGATTGTTATTAAGAGTTTTTATTTTTAAGGTTATAGGCTTTCGTAGGTAGGACGAATATTGATTTTTCGACGAATATCGGAAAAAAAATTACAGGGCGAATATCGGAAAAGACGAATACTGGAGGGGACGAATATTAGAGTTCCACTGTATATATATATATATATATATATATATATATATATATATATATATATATATATATATATATATATATATATAATATTTATACTATTATTTAAATTTTTAGCTTTAAGATGAGATCTTTTAAAATCTAAAGTCATAATAGCAACCTAGTCAAAATAGTCAAAGGACAGTTTTACACTTTTGGCAGACATCATATTGAAAAAAAATAATAATAATCTTAATTTATTTATATTATTATATATATATTTTTATTTTTTTTTTAACAAAATCATGTGTTTCGTCCATTAACCATTTTTTTAAAAAATCATAATTTCCTGTTCCTAGTTAAGGTGAGAAGAAAAATAAAACTTCGGGCAGCGTCACTAAAGTATTACTATAAATTGATTAAAATATGCCTTCCGATTAAAGTTGACTTTTTCAATCAAGATTAAATTGTTGAAGCAGGCAGAAGTTGGAAGCCATGGTCAATAGGCCTGTGCTGCCTGACGACCATTGCAACCCTTCAAAGGATCTCTAACACAGAACTTTTAGTCAGAAATTTAAAACTTTTGTATCGAAAAGTAATTATCCCACACCAATATATTACTCCTCATGTCGACCACTTTCCCCCCCCCCCTACAATTACACTTTTAACACGCTACTAGGGATGCAGAAAGAATATCGATATATATCGATATTGATAAATTTTCAATTTTCAGATACCATCGAAAAATGTTGATGATATTTTTCCGAATATATCGATGTATCAATATTTTACTCATTATTCAAACATTAATTTTCTCTTTACATCTATAAAATTTGAGCAGTTTTCTGCTCTATTATAATAAAGTTTATAAAATACCACTTAAAACATGTTTACATTTTATCATGTGCGCAGGGGCGTAACTAGCAATTCTATCAACCGGGACAAAACCTTAAACTGTCGCTCCACACAACTTTCTTCAATTTTTCTACTTACACTTGTCTCACAGTATTAATATATATTTCCCCTTTTATTTTAACTATTTGAGGAACATTTTCAATGGTGAGTTCTTTATTAATTTCCTTTTAAATGTAGGATAAATTTACTAGAATTAGGTTTATTCTTAGTAGAGCAGCAATATATCTGCATTAAGCGCTTTCTGGGTTTCAGCGCCATAGAAATTTCCAACAACATTTGCCGCCGTAGTACCTATAGAAAAGAAACGTCGCAAAGATAAAGGTTCAAGTGAATTAGAAAAAGCAGAACAATTTATAAATCTTTTAACCTTTGACTCAACCCTATCCAAAGACGGGTGAAACCTGAGTCACCCCAAATATAAGAGCAGTACTCCATATAAGGGCAGATGAGGCCCTTGTATAATTGGAGTAACTGCAAAGAAGGAAAAACTTCTCACAATCTAAACAGAGCTCCCAGCTTCTTTGAGGCTACCTTAACAACCATTGTGATATGAGGTTTCCAAGACATTTTTTTGCTTATGTGAAGGCCAAGGATGTTTATATTTTCAACAGGAGAGACAGAAGAACTATCAAAAGAAACAGAAAAGTTAGGAAGTGTCTTTGAGAGGGAGATTTCAAAAAGTTGAGTTTTTAAAGAGTTGAATTTCAAAAGGTTGAGACGACCTCACTGGGAAATTCTATCCAGATCAGCAACAATGGAATTGGAAAGATGAAGACGAGATGAAACCCTAGATGCAAAGGAAGGAGAAGATTTGAAATGACTAGATGAATGGAGGGTTGAGTCATCGGAATATGAATGGATAGGATTTGATGAGCAGTTGAGAAGATTATTAATGAAATGTAAGAATAAAGTAGGAGACAAGACAGAACCCTGATGAACACCACTATTGACATCAAAGGAGGAAGAAGTCGCTCCATCAACAACAGCCGAAAAGGAAAGATTAGAAAGAAAGCTAGACATAAGTGAGCAAAGAGAAGGAGGAAACCACAAAAGAGGGAAGCTTGAAAAGTAGTGACACATGCCATACCCGGTATGATGTCTTAGATATGTCAAGCACCACCACACAAGTCTCCCCATGGTCCCTATAGGGCAGAAGACCATAAATCTGTAAGATATTAAAATATATCACCAGTAGGCGCCGTAAGTAATACTGATGATCAGAAAGATGGGAATGAGATTCCAGATAATCTAAGAAGTGAGAGTTGATAAGCGCTTCAAAGATCGTAGACAGAATACAAGTGAGAGTTGTAGGGTGGTAGTTAGACGGATCAGATCGACTACTTTTCTTCGAAATTGGATGGACTTATGCGCGCTTCCAACACTGAAGGAAAGTACTAGTATTGGGGCATAGAGAGAAAAGTCAAACGAGGGACGGAGCCAGCTCAGAAGCACACTCCCTTAAAACTCTTGGAGGAATGCCATCCGGGCCTCTTGTCTTCCTAACGTTCATATATTTCAAAAGCCCATTCACCTGATAAAATGTAATCACAGGTAAAGGCATGGGACATCTGAGAGGAGAAGTAGGAGGAGGTTATATATATATATATATATATATATATATATATATATATATATATATATATATATATATATATATATATATATATATATATATATATATATATATATATATATATATATATATATATATATATATATATATATATATATATATATATATATATATATATATATATATATATATATATATATATATATATATATATATATATATATATATATATTAAATTGATCTTTCGATTATTTTTAACCGATAGTATCGAGGGCAATTTGATAGTTTTGAAAAATATCGATTATCGATATATCGCTATTTTTCTTATATATCGGAATCCCTATCTAACTCTATTCTAAATCCATAGACTCTATGTCTAAATCTGAAAGCATGGGTCGATGTTTTTAGCAGACACGGAACGCTTCTTTCAAATTTCAAGCTGCCAACTTCAAATTTAAAAATAAGGCACACAGATTGCTGAAAACCATGGGCGGATTTAGGGTGAGGGCTTTGGGAATTTAGCCCCTAAACCATTATTTAAATTTCCTCCCCCACTGGTTGCGAGACTAGAATGCAAAATTTCCCTCATTGTTAAGTTATGAAATTATATAAAATCCTGATGTTAAATTATGCTCATTTCATTATTTATAAAAACTGTTTATATGCTTTCACTAATTTATCTAGTGTATATACTTTATATATATTTTAAGTTCTCCTTGATAGGGGTTTGTAAAGTTGGTTTGTTTTTTGTATCGATGTGGCACATTATTTAAACTAGACAAACTGCTGGTTAAATAAGAAACACTTTTCATCAAATCATTTTCGAGTCTAGATGTTATTAAAAACGTAAGAGATTTGCTTGTTCATTACAAGTCCTCAGAATTCGAAGGTATAAGGTATGAGTTATATATTTTTTCCTTTCAACTCTTTCTTACTATCATATCTATTGCCTTCTACTCAAATATATAACTGCGTAACGTTCTTAATTATATTGAATTCGTATATGAAGGACTTCTAAAGCCATCATTTCTTTAGAAACAGTTCATAGTAAGTCTCCTCTTATTATTTAATTGTAATATTAATTGCGACCCTTCTCTTTCAGGTCTTTTAATAAAAACTAAGTCCAAAGTTTTTATAGATTTTAAAACCTTGTCCTGAAAGTGAAGGGTCGGAATTAGCGTCACACTTAAATTATTTAGGACACTTACTATGACTGGTTTCGATGAAAGTAGCTTCTTGAAGTTCTTTAATATACAAATATAATATATTTAAGAACGATATAGGTATATTTGAGTAGAATAGTCAATTGAAAAGGATAGTAAAGAAAAGGTGAATTAGAATAATATATAACATCATACCTGAATTCAGAACTTTGAAGACTTAGAATGAACAAATATAACTTACATTTACAAAACATCTGAACGCGTTGACGAAAATTTGAAAAATGATTTTTTAAAACCGGCGGCTTGTTGAGGCACTGTCAAATGCAACATCGATATTAAAAACAAATGAACTTTCAAACCCTTATGATGAAGAATTTCTCCAATATAAAATAAAATAAAATAAACATAAGTATATACAATAGATAAAATAGTGAAAACATATAAATAGTTTTTATAATTAATAGCAATATATCTGTCGATCCTTCAATAAAGTTTACATATCCTTCAACTGTGACATATATATATATATATATATATATATATATATATATATATATATATATATATATATATATATATATATATATATATATATATATATATATATATATATATATATATATATATATATATATATCACATCTAATAGGCAAAGGCCAGAGGCCTACTAAAATTTCCACCAGAATAAGGAGGAAAGTCAGGAACCTGGTCAAATCAAAGGCAGACATGACCTGATACACGGCGTTTGAAGGTGTGTAAGTCATAGGAAGTTGGGAAAACAGATGAATGGAGTGTGTTCCAGACTTTACCAGTAGAGTACATGTAAGATTGACTATAGCGATTAAGTCTGGGGGCAGAGAGTTGAATAGAGAAAGGATGAGACTGTGTAGAAAGACGAGTCGCACGAGCCCTTCTCAATGGAGGAGGTATGCGACGAGAGAGTTCAGAAGAGCAGTGTTCGTTGTAATAGCGATAGTATAGAGAGAGTGACGCAACAATTCGACGGGCAGAAAGAGACTGGAGAGAATTAGTGAGAGCAGGATTGAAAATAAGACGAAAATCCCTAGACTTCACCTTCTCAAGGAAAAGCTGTATGAGTGGAATTACCCCAGATGTGTGAAGCATACTCCATACAGGGGCGAACAACACCCCTATACAGAGCAAGCAACTGGGGTGGAGTGAAGAAATACTGAAGGCGCCTCAGAACACCTAGCCTCTTAGAAGCTTGTTTAGAAAGAGAAGGTAATGTGATCTTTCCAAGAAAGATCACGAGAAAAAGAAACACCAAGAATATTAAGGAGACTTGAAGGTTTGAGTTGTGTGTTTTCGAAGAAGATATCATAGTTGTGTGGAAGATTGTGTTGAGTAGAGAGATGGAGGAATTGAGCTTTGGTGGCATTGAAAACAACCATGTTCTCTCTGCCCCAATTTGAAATGCGAGATAGATCAGAAGTCGGCTGCTCCAAGGCTACCTTTCTTGCGTCTATTAACTGTTGTTGGGAAGGGCACCTTTCAAATTGAAAAGAGTAATGAAGGGTGGAGTCATCAGCATAGGAGTAGATAGGAGATGAAGTAACCTAGAGACGGTCATTAATGTAAAGCAGAAAAAGTGTTGTGATAGGACAGATCCTTGAGGAACACCACTATTAATAGATATATTATATAGATATTATAGACAACAGCTGCTATAGAACGACCGGAAAGGAAATCAGAGAGAAGGTCACAGAGAGAAGGATAGATTCCGAAAGAGGGAAGTTTGGAAATCAAAGCTTTGTGCCACACTCTATCGAAAGCTTTCGATATGACTAGTGCAACAGCAAAAGATTCACCGAAATGCCGCAGAGAGGAGGACCAAGAGTCAGAGAGAAGGGAAAGGCGATCACAAGTAGAGCGTTTCTTACGAAAGCCATACTAGCGATCAGAGATACGATTAGAGGAATTGAGATGTTTCCAATTCTTCCTGTTGGATAGATTCGAAAACTTTGGAAAGAACGGAGGTTAAAAAATGGGACGGTAGTTAGAGGGTTCAGATGGGTCCCCTTTCTTCGGCACAGGTTGAATGAGCGCATATTTCCAGCAAAAAGGCAAGGTTAAAGTAGAAAGACAGACGAAATAGTTTACAAAGGCAGGGTGCAAGCTCGGAAGCACAAATTTTGAGAACCACAGAAAGAATACCATCAGGACCGTACGCCTTCTTAGTGTTAAGTTCAGTGAGAGCAGAAATTACATCTTTAGAAGAAATTACAATTTTAGGCATAAATGAATTGGAGGGGGTTGAAGGAGTAGGAACATCTTCGGAATCGTCTAATGTTGAATTAGAGGCAAAAGTTTGAGCGAAGATTTCACCTTTAGAGGAAAGCAAAACGGCCGTTGTACCGTCAAAAGATACTAAAGGAGGGAAAGAGTAAGAAGCAAAGTTAGAGTTGACATTTTTTTTAAAATGCCAGAAAGGATGTGAGGAAGTAGAACCAGAAAATTGTTGAATTTTAAACTAGAAAAGAGTTTTTAGTGTTACGGAGAATAGATTTTGCATGTTTCCGGGATGAAAATATTAAGTTGCATGAGTTTCTGGAGTTTGAAGAAAACAGTAGTCCCTGAAGGCAGCATCCCTTCAATGGATAGCACGAGAACAAGCAGAGTTAAACCAAGGTTTGTTAGGTTTAGTAGAAGGGAAAGAATATGGAATGTATGCCTCCATGCCAGAGAGAATCACCTCGGTTATGCGCTCTTTACACTCAGATTGACCTTTCCCACGGAAGGAGTAATCATTCTATGGGAAATCAGGAAAGTACAACCGCATGTCAGAAGTTAGGAAAAGATCAAGTTTGTTGGGTTCATCACCAAGGCGGTCAGAGATACGGGTAGGGAGTCACACCAATCGCTCAAGGTTGTTCTGGATAGAAAATTTGTAGGCGAGTTCACCAACTGGATCATGAGAACTAGATGAAAGCCATTGACGGTGGTGAACATTGAAATCACCTAATATGATGATTTCGGAGAAAGGAGAGAAGAAAGGATGTGTTCTATTTTTATGTTAAGATCGTCGAAGAATTAACAGATTTAGGGGATCTCACAACAGGACTTCGTCAATCTAAAGTGTTAGTTTTTCCTCTCAGTCTTTTCTTGTCTCAGAAGCGGGTCTTCTCAAAAAAAAATATTATAAAAACTTCAGTTGGCTTGAGTACAATGTGGAAAAAGATGCCGTATTTTGTTTTTCGTGTCAGTTTTTTTCCCACTGGAGAACAAGAGGAAAATTATACAAAAACTGGATTTAGGAACTGGGAAAAGGTAAAAGGAAAATTTGAAAAACATCAGTGTTCCGCCACTCATTTAAAGAGATCATCTCAACTGTCTGGGTGGAAATCTATGAAACGTCAGGGAGACCTTTTTACAGAATTGGTTACTGCATCTAACGAGGAAATAAAAAGAAATTGTAGTCGTTGGTTTTGGTAGGGGATTTGAGTGAAACAATGTTGAATGTTCGGGTCTCTTTATTCATGAGACAAGAGGACAGCAATGATATTAAAACCAGGACCCAATCTGTAGCTAACAGGCCGGCGTTGGACTGCAGCTGAACGCAGAGTGGTGGTAATTATGAAGTTTGACGTAGTAACTTTGATGAAAGTGTGTGCGAACTATCCTAGCGTTTCTTGGAATCTCCGTAAGGTTGTAGTGCTAAGGTAGGCGGCGTATGTAGTGTGCCGATGTAAAAATAAGTATTTCTCCCGTAATTAACTTCCTAATGTGAAAATTAACTTAATAAAGTTGAACGTCTAGTAACCACAGATCACCCGTGCAGTAGAACAACAAAGAACGACTTTTGCCTAGTCTAAAAATTACTGGCGTCTTAGTTGAAACTGGGATACTGGCGCCTGCCAACTGGGCCAACCGCTAATGTAGAGTTGTCAGTATATGGACGGAATGTTCATCCCTACAAAATCAAGAATATTTCAAAATGATAGCAGACACTGTGCCATGCCTTGGGAGGCAAGGAATCCCTCTTAGGGGTGATTCCGAAGAAGTTCATTCGGAAAAGAAAGGAAACTTTCGTAAAATCTGTGACGTGTTTGCCAATTATAACAGTAACTTTAGTTCCTTATACAATCGTTGTTTTAACTCAACAAGTAATTCAATTTTGAATTTAATAATCGTTATCACCGTTGATCTCGTGCTCGAAAAAATTTACAGTGAAATAAAAAAGTTTGGAATGATTTCAATCATTATGATGAAGCACAATTGTTATAAAGAGGAGCAGCTATTTATATGTTTTTCGCTATGTCATTGGATTATATGTTGTAGAACGGTTTATGACTTTCAGAAATTGTTCTGAAGAAGGATCAGCTGAGAAATAACATCTTTAGTTACTCATTTTTTTAATGCAACTAAATTTAAATGTCCCGCCAGTTAGTCAGTCATATGATGGAGCCTGTGTGATGTCCGGAAAGTAGAGTGGCGTTCAGAAAAGAATTAACGGTTTATATCCATACGCCGTGTATGTTCACTGCATGGCACATAAAGTAAACTTGGCGATAGTTGTTGCTAGTAAAGATGTAGAAAAGACCAAATATTTCTTTAATGTTTTGGAAGCTCTCTACAAACACTAAACTATTCTCCGTCTTCTTACCAACGACTTCAAGATTTGTAGAAGAAATTGCAGATAAAGCCTCAAGAACTAGTAGGGCTGCTCCAGACCAAATAGGCTTGTAAGTATAGGTCATGTGCAGTGGTAAAAGACTGATTGGAGGCTCTTGCCAAAGAGAGACAGAAAAACAGCGACAAAGGATCCATTCGAGCCTAAGGATTATATTACAGCATTTTCAAATTCGATTTTATAGTAAATTTGCTCATGTGTCTTTTATGTGCTGAGTCAGGATCTACAAGCAGAAAAGTTAACTCTTTGGTGAACCAGGGGGGGGGGGTCTCGTTGTTGAAGTTATCAACACTTTAGAGAATAAACGAACTGAAGTTCAGTTTTTTCCCTTTGGAACTCTGTACGTTGTACAATTCGCAGTGGATCATGAAATTGAAGTTGAGACTCCTCAAACACTTTCCAAAAGAAAAAGACAATAAACCAACGTATTTTCGGATTTCTTACCAACAAACATTGGTCACATCATTAGAAGTGGAATGAGATCTCTGTCCCAGTTTGAATAAAAATGTATTGGTGGATAGTTTCATATTTTCGAATTCTGGATGCTGTCATTGGTCATCTTAAATAAAGATTCAGCACGGACAGTTTAAAAATGGCCAGTGTAGTCGACGAATTCATTGCATTAACGAAGAAAGTAAAGTATTTGTTAAACTTTACGGCCCTTTGTTTTCTATTGATGAAAACGTTTTAAAAGCAGAAAAGACAGTAGCTTCGAATTGTTTGAAAACTCACATTGAAGGAAGAAGGGCATAATTATGGGAAGGATCCAATGTTGAAAAAAAAATTTTCTCATCCGATTCTCCTGAAAATTTCAGTATAGATAGCTTTTTTCCCGACGAAAAAACTCCATTCCTAACGTTTTTACTAGGGATTTAAAATTTAGAAGTAATTTCGGAAATTTAAGGTATGTTTAAATCTACGGTGAGGCCGCATAAAAAATTTTTTTGGTCTAAAATTTGGTGTGTATATTCCAAAATCTATTGGCTACAAAAACTTCTTACAGAGTTTTGATGTGTGCATAACAGAAAACAGGTTATATGCCCTTACTTGACCAGGTGTCGAAATTTTTTTTTTCCAATTTTGAAAAATTCACACCTTCAGACAAAAAAATTTGTAAAAAAAAAAAAATCTGGATTGGAAGTCTTTTTTTTTTTTAACTTTATTAGAGGAGGGATAGATCTAAAACTTTTATTTAAAACACTTTTAAAACCTATTTGTCTGATTCGAGATACAGCTTATCGAAAATGGCCGAATTTTCGACGAAATTTCAAATTTTCCAAATTTTGAGAGGCTGTATCTCGAATCAAACAATTAGGTTTTAAAAGTGTCTTAAATAGAAGTTTTAGATCATCCTTCCTCTAAACAATATCCAATTTTCAAAAACATTCAACACAGGGATTTTTTTAAAGAAATTTTTTTTCTGCGGAAGGGTATATATTTTTAAATTTTTTTTCAAAAAAAAATTTGAACTTCTATAATCAAACGCTATCCGTAATATTCCCAAATGTTCTCTGTTAATATTGTAGAAATTGGGGCTAAGAATGTACAGGGGAGTTTTTGGATCATTCTGACCACTATTTTACCACTTCTATTTAATCTCTTTTTGAATTTTGACCCCCTATAACTAGTAAACCGTTAGAAACTCAGAAAAACGTCAGAAATCGAATGTTTTCAGCGGAAAAAAATGCATATATATTGTAAATTTCAGCTCAATCGGTCAAAAAAAAATTTTTTTTTCAGAATGGATCCTTCCCTTATATAAACTGCATAAAGAAAATCAGCTGTTTGGTAAACTCGGAGACGTTTCCAAACCTATACAACTTCTACAAGTCTGCATGACCTTTTCGGTGACCTCCTGCTCTGCTGAGAGATCATTCTCGGCTATGAGGCGAATTAAGTCATGGCCCCGAATAAGAATGACTCAGGAACACTTGGCAACATGTCAATACTTTGTATCGAAAATGCACTTGTGTAGACGATTCCAATAGATGAGATGTTGAATGTATATCACGAGAAGCAACAACGATAACTTCATCTATAAAATAGCAGGCCGATAAGTGATGGAAATTTTTAATTTTCATTGATTTTTGTTATTTAATTCTTACACACACACAGACACACTTGCACCTACTACACCTACACACACATATATATATATATATATATATATATATATATATATATATATATATATATATATATATATATATATATATATATATATATATATATATATATATATATATATATATATATATATATATATATATATATATATATATATATATATATATATATATATATATATATATATATATATATATTTATATATAATCATCCCAGAAGCCCCTCAAAAAACTTTTCCATAAATCAATACTAGCCAACACGAAAATTCTTTCAGACTTTAAAATAGTGAATTCTTTTGTATTTTAAAGTGCTAAAAAGGAATCTGACATTTAAATTATCACAACTCTCATAAATATAAAAAAAATAGGAATTTCCGCTATGAATTTGGGAAAAACATAGAAACCTATACAATCGTAGAAGTAATTACTAGAGAATTTTAAAAATCGCTAGAGTTGTAGGAACTTACGTTTCTGATTGAGAGGACAGTTTACCTCCGATTTAATCAAGAGTACTTATGAAGAACTAAAATCCCGAAATAACTTTATTTTTGCTTATTCCTCTCAGAGTAATGGTCTCATCGAGAACTCCAGTAATACCCTATTGAGATCTCTGCGAGCAATATTGCCCGATGAATTGAAGATGAACAAAATTACTGAATGGATCATCTCCCCCTTATGAATTTATGTTTAAGAATTGTCACGGTGAACTCAGAAGGAATTACTCATGCTATCTTAATGGTGGGTCAAAGTACAATTCTCAATCCTTGGAGCCTTAATAAATTCTTACGTAGAAAAGTTAAAATTGTTCTTGGAACTCCCTCTATCTCTAAAATTTTATGACAAGAACCCTAAAATTTACATTGCCAAAGAATTTGCAAGATGCTAATTTTGTATTTGCAAAACAACCAGCAGTATGACAGAAAAACTAGAACCAGTATATCATGATCAGTACATAAAAATAATCTGGTAAAATGATAATACACAATTAACGATTCACAATGACGGAAACCAAATACCTTACCCTTTTAAGCTTTACACGTATAGTAGAGAAGAAGGTGGGGAGGGACGAATTCAAATACAACAGCCAAAAATATTCATTATATATTAGCCCCTAGCGTTGGTGCGGAGAACCTAAAAGTATTTAATAAAAGAAAATGGTGCGAAAGAAACCTTCTTCAAGCAAAGACTCCTTCATTTCTGAACTACAGGATCGGCCCAAGCCGAAGAAGGTAACGGAGGAGGAAGAGATATTATTGATGTCGATTCTAAAACCGCAGGAAAGGTGCCAGGATGAGAGGCTGCAGATTCTTCTGATGAAGAGGTGGATGCGGAAGATGCAGAGCTTACAGATGGCTGAGCGGATGCAAAGGGGGAGCAGATTCAGATGCAGATGCGGAAGCTGAAAGGACAAACTATGCAGATGAAGAAGCGAATGTTACAGTCGAAATAGATGCAGGTACAAAAACTGGTTTCAAACGTTCGATAGAGATCATGTACGACCTGCCATTAAAGAGCAGAGGTCGAAAACCTCAATAACTAAGAAGGGACCTGTATAGGGAGCCTCTAAAGCTTTTCGAATATGATCCACCATGAAATACACATAGGTGAATTTTTTCAATACTTTTGGTATATAAGAAGTGTCCTTGGACAAATGCAATGGCGGAAGCACACGAAACTATTCATGTGAGATATAAATATCTTAATGAAGATATCGAAGTCCGGCTTGTTCTGAGGAACGGAAGCAGAGGTCAGTAGAACACAAAGGAGTTTTCCCAGCAGCAGCCTAAAATGGTCATTGGGGATGCAACGAAAGCTTAGAAGAATCATTATCTGCGAAAGCCACCAATTATTTTTCCTAAATGTCAAAGCTGATTTTAAGGTCCTTTGGAAACTCTCCACAAGGATGTTAGACTTAGGATGATAGGCAGAGGTTCGAAACCTGTGCAAAACCAATCAGGTGAGAGAGTTCTGCGAAAAACTCCCTCTCGAACTGGGACCTCTGTCTGTGATAATGGAAAGTGGCACCCCAAATCTGGGGTTCCACTGTAGGAAAGTATACGAAAAAACTTTACAAAAATGCCGGACAAGGAAAAACCTTCGATCCATTTCGTATTACGATCAAGGCAGGTTAGGAGGTAACGGTAAACTGTAGATGGGTCGCCAGGCGAGGACACGGCAGGAAAAGGACCGACAGCATCAATATGAACCATCTCAAAGCGCTGCTAAGGGACTTCCAACGGTTATACAATATTTGTTTGCCGTTATATCTTGAAAGCCTGGAATTGGTGGCACTACTTAATCCATACGCGGATGTCTTTATCCAAGTTGGGCTAAAAGTAACGTGCCTTAAAGAGTCTAAGGGAACACTTTGACCCTTGTATAGAACATGCTATGAAGGTCGTCTAACAGCTGCCCCCTGATGCAATCAGGAACAAAAAGGCGTGGATGAAACATCGAAACGTCACACTACACCGAGGTTGCCGGGCAAAGAGAAAGACTTAAACTCGTCTCTTAGAGGAGGAAGTTCTGGATCTGGTTCCTGAAGACGAGCAATGGAGGTGAAGTCTATAAGATTAGAGGAAGAGAAGAGACAGAGAGAAAGAGAGTCAGCGACAACGAAGTTGGAACCTTTTACGTGAATCAATGAGGAAACATACTCTGTTGGGAAGAACAGATGACGTTGCTGACGATCAATCTTTGCTGGAATCCGGCTGTAAGAAGCAGCAACTAAAGGTTTATGGTCTACGCATAGGGTGACGTCACAACCTTCAAGGAAAGGCTTGAAGTCCAAAACGGATAAATTGGCTGTAAGAAGAGGTACTTGTCAAGGGACTAGCGTAATGAGTGCTCAAGAAAATGGAAGACTTGAAGGTTAGGAGTTGACAGAGGAGCCAAACAGGCCTCCTCCACTCGCATTCACAGATCTATGTATCTTTCACTTGCACTTCAACAGGGTTGCCTCCCTTCGTCTGACTACTCCCCTGTGCTCCGCCACGAATTCAGGTCGTTCTGGCAGGAGTGTTGGAAGGGGGGATAAGTTGCGGATCATCAACCCATCATTGGCGAGTGGTCTTCCTCTCACCAGCGCAATCGATAGCAGGAAGTCGTCATCGCACGTCTCTGTATTGGCCACACCAACCTTACTCACTGATACCACGTCTCGAGATTGTCCACCCTCTTATCAGTTCTGCCATCTATACACACCGCAATCGGTTCAGCACATCCTGGTTGATTGCGAACAGCTACGCTCCCTCCGTCTTTGCCATTTTCATGCACTTCCACTCATCCCACCCTCTGATCCATTACACCACATCTTTGCCAACTCGTCGGTCTTCAACAGTGGCTCCTAAATCACCTTTCTTAAGAACTTTAACTCTGCAATGCCTTTTAAGTAATAGTATTTATCTTTACAGTCCGTGGAGTTGGGTTTTTCATTCTAGCGCGGCCGCTACTCTTGTGTGATGTACACTTAAAAAAAAAAAAAATGAATATTTTTTTCTTCTCATTTACCATCAAATTAAATAAAAGCGAACCTTGTAAGCCATAAACTAACATAAGATAGGCCTACTTTCAGATGTTAAGAATAATTGACAATAGTAATTTTCAATGTACGGTACTGGCAAACTGGGCACTTGCCTACGGCAGCAAATTACCAATAAAGTGCTCATGAAGAATGTAAAATTTGATAAAGTATTTTAAAAATAAATTAAGTGAATGTGTTAAAGACAAAAATATGAAAAATACCCTTGGAAAGGCAGTTCGTTCTAGTATTGTATTTGTATCAAACAAAGCTAAATTATATATTTTTTATTTGAAAATTAATATCACTTTCTAAATCATAGATTGTTTGCAAAAAAAAGTTTTTCACACTAAAAGAAAATCAATTTTCATCCCCTATGGTTAAGGAAAATGGAGACAGAATATTTTTAACCAAGGGCGGTAGGATACACAAATAATAATTTGGTTTTCACAATTCCTAATCAGTTCAAAAATTTTTTTCCCCCTTTTTTTAAATCAATGTTTAATGTTAATTATTGAGATTAATTGAAATAATTTTTGAAAAAAATTGTGGCATAAAACAATATGTAGGTTTAAAAAAAAAAAAAAAAAAAAAAAAAAAAAAAAAAAAAAAAAAAAAAAAAAAGTTAGAAGGAAAGATTATTATATGTAATATGAGCTAAATGTTGACAGAGGATTCACAACGAATGAGAAAAGAGAACACACACACAACGCGTAATGAAAAAGCAATTATTACAAAAACGAATTTTCTTGAAACGAAAACTTCTTTATTTCACGTCTTAGCGCAAAAGTACAATGGATAGGAGCCAGGATTAACCGTCAAGAAGATATAAAAAAGGAATTTTAGAACTAGACGAAAATTAAGCAAAACGATTTAAATTTGAGGAAGACAACAATAAAAATGAAGGATTTTAAATTTGTTATACTTATCCGAAAAAGTTTCCCGTGTTTAAAGGTGACAAACAAAAGCTATTACCTGATATAATTTAATAAGAGCTAAATAAATTGCAGAAACAGAGTGATCATGTCCCAGGCTTGCCCACAATATGTTCGTATCATTTCATCAAGTCGTTAAACACATGTCAATAATAATAATAATAATAATAATAATAATAATAATAATAATAATAATCGCGATATATATATATATATATATATATATATATATATATATATATATATATATATATATATATATATATATATATATATATATATATATATATATATATATATATATATATATATATATATATATATATATATATATATATATATATATATATATATATCAGGTGGGACTAGCTAAGTAGAAGGTTCACAAGAGGGAAGAATACTAGATTGGAATAATGACAACTACTTCTGCTATATACAATATACATATATATATATATATATATATATATATATATATATATATTATATATATATATATATATATATATATATATATATATATATATATATATATATATATATATATATATATATATATATATATATATATATATATATATATATATATATATATATATATATATATATATATATATATATATATATATATATATATATATATATATATATATATATATATATTAAAAATTATATTTTCACATTATGTAATTGTTAGATTTTCATATTCTTATATAGGAAAAAAAAAAATTTAAATTTATTTATTTTTTTTTTCGAGTAAAATGTGAAAACTTTCATGAAATCAAAAATGTTTTTTTTTTCTTTTAAATTTTACGCACTTTTTTTTTTTTTTAAAGTTTTTTTTTTCACAGTCAGTTAATTTAGGGACTCAGTTGTAGAAGACTATTCCACCACGATGGAAATAAATAAATTAAAAAAAAAAAAATCGCAAATAAATAATGGATAAAGAAAGGAGAAAGGAGGAAAAGAAATGGGAATTAAATAGAGAAAAAGAAAGAATTCCTATATAAGTATAAATAATTTTTTCAGATGAATTATCATTAGTCCACTGGTTTTTTTTTTTTTTTTTTTTTGTTTTTTAACTAATTAATAATAATAATAATAATAATAATAATAATAATATTTGTATTTTTTTAAGCTACATAATTATAGGTATTGGGGTTGTCCTTATCGCGTTCCATATAATCCCTGTCAATTAAGGATTCGATTCTTTTCTTCAGGTCAGCAGGCTGAAATAAAAAATAAAAAAATAATAATAACAATAATAATAATAATAATAATAATAATAATAATAATAATAATAAATGCTTCAAAGCATTTTTGAACCTTGATGTTTAGAACAGGAGGAAGAAAAATTTGTATAGGCAAGTGTGATATGAAATTAAGGTTGGGTGAATATTAAATGACTTCCGATAACTTTAATCTATGGTGGAGCACTTAAATTTAATTAATTAAGTACAGATATTTCTAACAAATTGTTTACATATGTTTATAATTCAGATGTGTGAGGGAGAGAAAGTGAAATGCTGAAGTCTTATCTCTGTTAGAAAGAAGAAAAAAGAAGAAGAAAGAAAAAGAAGAAAAGAGGAGAAGAAAAAAGAAGAATAACAAAAAAGAAAAAGAAAAAAGATGAAAAAAGAAGAAAAAGAAAAAAGAAAAAAAAGAAAAAAAAGAAAAAAAGAAAAAGAAAGAAAGAAAGAAAGAAAGAAAGAAGAAGAAAAATGGAGAGCTCCAGGAAAGGTAATAGGGATAGATAAAAAAACAGCTTTAGTGAAACAAGGAGTAACTCTAAGAGAAGTGGTAAAAGAAGGATGCAAGGAGAAATAGTAGTAGAAAATGAACAGGAACAAAGAGAAGAATTGGGTGTAATATGAATAAGAAAATGAAGAGAAGAGTAGTTTTGAGACGTTATGAGTATGAACCGACCGGGGCCCCGGCCCCGGCCAAAAATCAGGGAAAACCGGGGTTGCCGGTCGGGGTTAAAATGGCAAATTATACTTAAATTTTTTTTTTTTTTAATTTTCAGCCGATTCTGCTGAAACTTTCAGTTATATAGATTTTTTACCGGTAAGAAAAGTCCATTTCTAGCGTTTTTCCGAGTCTATTACGGTTAAAAGTTTTTTTTTTTTTTTTTTTTTTTTTTTTGAAATTTTACCCTTTTTTAATTGAATGGCGGTGCCAAACCACTTTTTAGAATGAGCTGAAAATTGGACTATTTATTCAAAATTAAATGGGATACAAAAGTCTCTAATAGACTTTTGTTCCCAGAGTTATAGAAAAATGTTATAAGCCAAAAACTGACCAACTATAGAAGAAAAAAAAAATTTTTGAACTAAAAAAAATTCACCTTTTCAGACAAAATTTAAAAAAAAAAAATACAACTATGACATTTCCTATTTTTGGTGTGTATAGAGGAGGGGTGGGGCTACAAATTCCTCTATGTACTTTATTCGATGACATTCGTTGGTTTTGAGATATAGCCTTCAAAAAGGTCCATTTTTGGACAAATTTCAAAAATTCCCAAAGTTTGAGAGGCTATATCTCGCTTCAAACAAAGAGCATTTAAATATGCACTAAATAAATATTGTTGCCCTGCCCTCTTCTAAACAATATTCACAAATAAAAAAAAATAGTAGGTAGCGTTTTTTATAAATAATTTTTTCCTCCAGAAGGGTACGATTTTTGCAAATTTTTTTTCCAAGTGCTTATATAACTTTTTTCTAGACGTGATATCAAAAACCTATTCCCACCAATGCAAGAAATTGGGGCAAAGGTATTCAGCTAAATTTTCAGCTCATGTGGACCAGTGGTTTGATCCAGTTATTCATTTTTTTCAACTTTGGGTCCAAATAACTTTCAAACCGTTATAGACTCAAAAAAAATGCTCGAAATCAACTCAGAACTTCGTGAAAAAATTCACATACTTTGAAAATTTCAGCTCAATCAGTCATATAATAAAAAAAAAATTTTCAAACAAAATATAAGAAAATTAAGATTTTTTTTCTTTTCTATTTTCTGTTTCTTTTGACTGCTCCTTTTCTGCTAGTGAATGTTCATCTTTGTGTTTTGATTTTAGATACTCCAAAAAGATTTGGTTGAAAATTTTTTACTTGTAGCACCCGGAGGTTCTCTTCTAATTTTCTGACTGCAGATGTTACATTTAGCTATTTCGAGCCTATCCTGAAACATTGTAAAGTATTCAAATACTGCAGAAGCTGATCTTTTAGCCATATTGACTGAAAATATAAACAAAATAATAATTTTTAAATAATGCAGCTAAATGATACAAGTTTGATACATGGCAATAAAATAACAATGATATGTATAAATACAGGTTAAATTGATAATTTTATATCTTACATTTTTTCAAACTTTACCTTAGGGTCTTACTTAAGTAAACCTGTTGAATCACTATTATGAATTAGAATATTTTTTTCTTAAATTTTTGTACTTTTTTTAAACTTTAACTATACAAAACTGTAATTTTTAAATTTTTTTTTTTGGAGAAAATGCATATAATCATTAATTTAAGTGAATGTTGGCTATTCTACTCCTTCCTTACAATTAAATAAACCTTATATCTAATTTTCTTAACCTTAAATTTCAGTGCTTTTGACCTCTTTACAAATTTTAGGAAACCCCAGCCAGAACCACGGCCCCGGCCAAATTCCAACCCCGGTCGGTCCCTAGTTGAGTGGAGGAGTATTGAGACGAAGGGAAGAAAAAAAAAAAGAGAGGGAAGATGATGAGGGAAGGGAGAAAGAGGAAGAAAAATTGTGGGAAGGGAGAAAGAGGAAGAAAAATTGTGGGAAGGGAGAAAGAGGAAGAAAAATTGAGGGAAGGGAGAAAAAGGAAGAAAAATTGAGGGAATGGAGAAAAAGGAAGAAAAATTGAGGAAAGAGAGGAAACTCCAGAAGTTGGATGTAGATAAAGGTGGAAAATGAGAAAGAAAGATATAGAAGAAATCATAGAGGTAAGAATTTTAAGCTGAATTGATAAAGAGAAGTGAAAAGTGGAAGGACAGTTAAAACATGGAAAACTTACAAGACAGGAAAGTCAGTTGGGTAGACCTAAGGGAGTAAGAGGGGTTCTACATGATTAATGAAATGGAAGAGGTTTTATTGATCAGTGCAGATAGGGAGGAAGTGATAGAAGCAAAGTTAAAGGAGCTAGAAAATGATGCGTATGAAAAAGTAAAAAGAAAAGAACAAAAGAAAATTTCCACACATTGGATATCCGAAGATATCCGAAAAAATGAAAGAAATTAAAAAAATGTGTTAAGCTAGGCTAGTAATAAGAGGTTTTGAAGAGATAAACTTAGATGAAAGAAATTAATCTCGCCATGTTCACTGGAATGTTTGAAGATAACTTCGGCAATAATTAATTATAAGTTGAAAACTGTTGACTTGCAAAAATCGTCAGATTGGGAGAAATACAGAATCTCCGAAGGAGCCAAGAAATGAAGTCGAAGTTTGGAAATTAAGAAAAAGATGGGTTACGGTTTGAAGGACGCCGCCAAAGAAAAAAAAGTATCACAGAAATTCTAAGATGATTAGGAGTAAAAAGTCGATTGGAACTAACCATATATTATTGGAAAAAAAGGAAAAAAAAAAGGGAAAGTGATAAGTATTATATATTCTCACGTATATGATTTTGCTATGGAGGTGAACCAATATTTCAAGTGGAAATAATAGAGAGAAGTTAAAACAAAGAATTAAAACCGGGAATGAAGAAAGAAATTTACTTATATAGGGGTGAATACTAAACAAGAACAAAATTGGATAACAATCGATGAGAAAAATATTACGAGTTTAAAATGTCCAGAAATAAAGAGATGCACAGGAGACATAGATGTAAAACCAAAAGAACTGACAGAATATCGATCACTTGTGTTGAAGAATAAACTGATTAGCTGAACACACTCGACCATGGATAGCGGTAAAGATGAATCTGATGAGTAAATGTTTTAAAAATGGTAGAACAAGTGATATGAGAAAAGCGATAAAAGTGGTTAAGAAAACTAGAGGAAAAAGATTCTGAAGTAGTTCTGAATAGGATGGAAGGAGAAAGGATAGAAATAAGAGGTATTTGATGATGCTTCCCTCAATGTTGGAGAAAGAAATTCACAGATGGGGTATGTAATTAGTATAAAGGATGAAAAGGAAAATAAATGTTCCATAAATGTGGAAGTCAAAAGTGGGGAGGAAGGTGGGAAAGTCGACTACTGAGGCTGAAGCTCAAAATGTGGAAGAAGTTGTGGAAAATACAATCCATTGGAAAAATGTTTGGCAGATTATGAATCAGAAAAAAGTATCAATAAAAATAGACAGATACAAAAATACGGGAGAGAGCCATAAAATCTACAATGTTGATTTTTTTGAGTAGGAGACAGAGTGGATATACCTGCAATGAAAAAGTTATTAGAGAGAGAGAGATTAAATCAGTGGACTGGATTAGTACGAAAGAATAAGTAGCGGATGTGTTAAGAAACTGAGGTTTATTTTCTCATCAATGTAAATATTCTTTAATGTTTTGTTTCTTAGTTTGCCGGCTTCTTCACACCTTTGGCTCTATGTAAATATTTTAATAAGTATAAGGAGTAGTGTCACTGTTTTTTACTCATATAGCTATCCAGACTTAAGAGTAATTGTTAAATATTCTCAGAGACAATACTATTGACCTGGGAAGGAAAGTGGGAAGTTCAGAGTTTTCCAAAAACTTTGCAGTTCTTTTATTGTGTTGGGAGAAGTCGGTTTAGGTAATAGAAAAAGAGCACTATCAATAATTAATAGTTAAAATTAAATATTCCATTAAAGCAAGACAAGGAACTAAGGAGATCTGTTTCCTGTTAAAGTAATTTCAATGTTGCATCTCTGATTGTAGAATTTAATAAAACAAGACATAGTTAAAGCAATTGTCCAAACCTATATATATATATATATATATATATATATATATATATATATATATATATATATATATATATATATATATATATATATATATATATATATATATATATATATATATATATATATATATATATATATATATATATATATATATATATATTTCTTTTTACGTTTATTTATTTTAAAACAATTTTTGTACACTAAAAAATAAAATTCACAAATATTTTTTTAAATAACTTGTTTAAAGGAATAAAAGAATTATTAAATATTGAAAATATATATAAATATAAACAAAACAACTATATTTTAATTTACTACTCATTTCATATATCCCATTAAGAGTTTTGAACAGTGGTAAATGGTATACGAGTAAAGATTTCTGATTTGTAAGCAAAATAATTCATCATTCTTGTAATATAATTAATATGTTATCACGTCAATTGCCACCATTTAAAGTAAAACCAAGACAAAGTTTTGAGAGTTGTGTACTTAAGTTGAGACTGGAGAATAGCTGGTACATTACCGGTATCATATTATTCATACATGCTTAAGTTAACTGTCCAGCTGAAGCTCAGGCATGTTTGTCGGCAGTGCAACTAGCATTCTGGCAACTTCATATATACCAATATCTGATTTACGACATATGTATAACTGATAATTAGATTTCTGAAGAAAAGGCTCAAAAATAATTTTAGGACTGCCTGGCTGAGGACAGTATTAATATTTCTTAAATAATACATCCTAATCTTGTTTATTAAAGGAAATAGGACATAATAAATTGCTTTTTATTTCGACATTTAAGTTTCTTGTTTACCTATTGGATGTATGATAAGTGAAGAAAAGAAACCTTAGTTCACTCCTTGTTTAATCTTATACACCGCGAGGCATACAAAGAAAAAACAGCAGTTTTCAAAATTCTATATCACTGAGGTTGCAAAGGAAAAACAATACAAACTAGATTGTACAAAATGTATCGATGGTATCATAATGAAATTCTTGGGAAATAAAATAGAGAATAACAAAAAATCAGGGAAAAGGAAGCAAAATAAAGTCGAAAACGCCAACAAAATAACAAAACGAAAAACAAGTCATCAAACTAAGAGTACTTCTGAATCTTTAGTTGATAAAGTTACTTTTATTGATGATTCTGATAATGCTCAATCCGAAGGTAAACAAGAGGTTCCACAGAAGTCAGCCACTGCTGACTTCCCCTCGAATTCTAAGTCTCCCTGCAACTTTAGCTGCAAGTCAAAAAAGTTTCTCGGTACACACAAATGTGCAATAGAAACACAAAAACCTGTTCACAAATAATCATATAGAAAAACTAGTATTAATTAGTCAGAATTGAATCTACCAGAGAATAACAGTAATATTGAAAGTAGTCACTAAACTCATTATACCAAATACTCTTTGAACAAGTACCTTAGTAAAGTATTGTGAGATCAAAGTATCAGATCTTCAGTATTATCACGTACCAGTGTTAACCATCATAAGGACATCGAGTGTGGGAAAACTAACCTAAGTCGAGATATTCGGGAGGGGAAGAATTCTTAAAACACTGGAACTGACTCCTTTTCTTTAAAACAGTCTATACCAAAAGATTACCTAATTGGAAAGGTGCCTGAGGACTCTGATGTAGATGATGATAATGATGATAATGATGATGCATAAGCATCATATATTATTCATATTAAATAATAAAAGCTTGTCAGTGATCTATAAATTTGTTCTGAATTTCTGATGTTTATACACATGATTGGAAAATACTTTTTGATAATTACAGTATTTCATTTATACCTTCTGGCCTTTGCTCTAATAATGAAAATGACAGACTAAGACTGTGCAAGCTGCATTCCTACACCATGAAGCCATTTATATACAAAGTACAATCAAAAGGAGCAAAACTATTTTCAATGTAAATTAGTTCTAAATAAAAATAATATGAACTAGTAAAATAATATTCTACTTTTTGAAAAAAATAGAAGAGGTAATAATTTTGCACTTGAAATAGCATTTTCCAAAAATATTCCTTTACAAATTTTTTTTTTACTTTCACGTTCAACCTTTTCTTTTCTTTCAAAGAGATAGAAGTATTCTGTTTTCACAAACATTTTAATACCTGTGCAAGCATTCACCTGTAACTAATACAGCTAAACTTTGAAAGTAAAATGCTAACAGTTTTATCATTTAACTAATGTTAGGGCATGAAAACAAAGAAACATAAATAAACTCACCTTCACTGGGAATTTAAGCTGATCAAATAGTTCGCTAATCAAAAGATTGTGTGGAATAATTTTACGCATTTTCATAATACGAACAATGGCTGCATCAATTTGATATTGTCTATCCTGGAACACACGTTCTTCTGTCTGTTGCTGCTCTTCGCTCTGCAAGTGTTTAATATGAAATGAAGTAATGGGATAGTTATAGTATATAAAATGCTACTATATATATATATATATATATATATATATAATATATATATATATATATATATATATATATATATATATAT
>SEYY01000034.1:32500-37500 GCA_009176605.1 Armadillidium nasatum | reverse complement strand
TATAATTGAAGAATGTAGCTGAAACTGCTCTATACTAAAGAAAGTTAATTTAAGAAAATTAAAGAGTCAAGTGTATTTCATATAGAGTATTCAAAAGGAAGAAGTGAAGGAGAATTTATGTTAACAAATCACCATACTAAATAGAAACATAAAGCATAAAATCATTTAATTGCTCTCACCGTTTCCTTCATTTGAATTTGGTTTATTTTGATACGGAATAATTGATTGGAAAAATCTTTATTGTAGATAAATTTGTCACCATCGTTGACGTCTTTGCTTTTGGGATTTTTAATCAGGACTCGGGCCTTCCCGCATGCCAAGGATTGTAAAGTTCTACGCAGTAAAGTATCCTTAAAATCAAAATTACGGATATTAATTTTCAGTCACAGAAATTGAGCCTATATAAATAACACGTCTAAATAATAATTTTTTCCTCAAATTAGATGTGAAATTTAACAAAAAAAAAAAAATACAACATCCATTTAATTACTAACACTAAAATGCAGTACTCAAGATGATAAAAGCAAAAGATATATACTAACTTCGATGTTGGTTCTGGAGGTGATCTCATCGAGAGAGAAAACATCTGTGGTGTTGAAGAGGAGAAGTACAAGGGCTTGGAACAATGAAACTTGCAACTCTTTTGGTCCATTCGGAAAGGCTGCTTTCAATACACAATGACCTAGAGTTGGTTGCCACTTAAAGTAAAAAAGAAAAATTATTACTATTATTCACCCCAAAACGAATTAAAAATTCAAGTAAATAATAATAAATAATAATAATAATAATAATAATAATAATAACCCAAGATAGTTAATGATGGTTTCAATTTCAGTATGTTTGAGAACTGATAGATGAAAGAGAAATCTTTGAAGAGGAAAGATTTTAAGGATGGAGGGATTATATTATTTGTTTAGGAAATTTCATGGTTTTATTTTAATGATACTTATTCATATATATATATATATATATATATATATATATATATATATATATATATATATATATATATATATATATATATATATATATATATATATATATAATATTAGGGATGGAGTGAAGTATTGGTATCGGTATCGGCAATGGCTAAAAATGACCGATACCGATACTAGATTTTTTAAAAGTAATTTAATCCCTTTGGCTTACATTTTTTGGAATGTTGTTTCTTTGACTGTAAAGTTTTGAATACCACGAAACATTTTTTTTCTTGATTTTCCAAATTTCCAATTAATTAATTACTAATTAACCGTTAATTAATTTTTTGGCTTATAATCTACATCTCAATAACTGCAGTTCTGATTTTGGTCAAATTAGGAAAGTTAACTCTTTGTGTAACATATAGCAACTTGTTATTCTTAATTGTTCATTTATTTACTGTTTATTTATTTTTTGAAATGCATAAAGCTGCTTTTCAATTTATTTTCACGCCATTTATTTCATACCATTTGGTGTGTTTTCTTAAGTAGTTTATTTTTATTTTAATCCTTAATTAATTCCACAGGGAGCCATCCTATCCCCTCTATTATTTAACCTGTACACAGCAGACCTATCCACCCCACAATCAATGACATAAAATAACATACGCCGACGACATATCCATCACAATACAAAATCCCTCCATACCCACAGCCACCACACTCATTCAATCATACATCCAACAACTGGAAACTTGGCTAAAATCAAACAGAATGACAGCTTCCCCCGAAAAATCCTCAATTACTCTTATTACTACCGACAGACACCAATCTTCCCTCCACCCCCAAGTAAAACTAAATAATACCCTCATTCCTTTAAATAAATTTCCAAAGATCCTAGGCCTCACATATGACACACACTTCACCTTCTCAAAACACATCGAAAACATAACCAACACTGAAAACAGGAAATTAAACATCATTCGAACACCGTCACATAACAATTTCAGTAACGAACTAACCACCCTCATCATAGCATACAAACAGTTCATCAGACCTACACTTAATTACGCATCTCCAGCCTGGTACCCTGCCACCTCACCCTCAAACATAGAGAAGTTACAAAAAAAACAAAATACCGCTCTTCGAATTATCACAGGTTGCACTAGAACCACTCCAATTCAGCATTTACACGAAGAAACAAAAATACTCCCGATCCGTATTCACCTTGACATGATAGGAACCCAATTCTACACAAATACCTTAGACATACCACTCCCCTGTCACTATACCCTACAAGACACCGTCTAAATTTACCTTTATCATCCCCTGCCCCATACTACAGTAACATATTCAGAACCATTCCACCTACTGCAAACAACACACCACTAATCAAACACATACACACCATCATAACACTAAATTATCTCAACACCCGCCAACCAAATCATCTTCTCAACGAACAACCACCCGACATATCAAATACACAAAACACATTACCACGAAAAACCCAAATTACCCTATCCAGATTAAGGTCAGGCCACCACCCTAACCTACAAGCATACAAACATAGATTCAATATACAAAACACACTATCCCCAATATGTCAAAAATGTATGCAAGAACCAGACACAACAGAACATCTCCTTCTGAGATGCCCCTCCCTTACACAACACAGAACCCTCCATCACATCACCTCTCTGAGAGACCTTTGGACACGGCCGGCGGCCGTTCGCGGATTTCCTAAAGGCAGTGTGGCCCTTCCAGTGAGGAAGGTCCAAGGGGTAAAAAAGTAAGTAAGTAAAAAGTATAATATATATATATATATATATATATATATATATATATATATATATATATATATATATATATATATATATTATATATATATATATATATATATATATATATATATATATATATATATATTCGCATTCATCCATCCTACCCCAAAAACTTAATCAAACATTAGACAAATTAATAACTTTCAAAATTTCATACATCCACATTTAATAATTGCGGATGCAAATGCAGATATCACATACATCTTTGTATATATATATATATATATATATATATATATATATATATATATATATATATATATATATATATATATATATATATATATATATATATATATATATATATTTAAAGCAAAATGAATCAAGAAATTTTTTTTTGCTTGCTGTATGAACCAAATAACTGTTTTTGTGTGCGCGTTTTAATCCTTACATATTCTGTTTTTATTAAACTATTTTGTGTATTTTATCATTTTTAAATTATTATCTATTTTTAATTAATTATATATTAATATTTAAATAATAATAATGGAAAACAAAGCATCATTCATATAGTAAGAATTTAACTGGATGCTTCTTTCCTTTCTCTCCCACATCACCTCTCTCTGAAATATTTAAGCACTCTATTTAGAATTATTAAATTTTATATATAATGGAATATTTACAGAATAACAATAATACAAACCTGTAGTTTACGGCCACTGTGCTTTCCTAAGTAAAATTTGGTGAAAATTTGCTGATATTGAACCATATCCGAAGGCATTTCAACCTCCATAATTTGATAATTGGGCCAATAACCCATTGTTAAAATATTTACACTAAGCTCTAAAGGTAAAGTTGAATTCTTGCTCATATTTTGTAAATTCTGTTAAAAGAAAAATTTAAATGAAACTTTACACTTAAGGCAAATAAATAATAGTTAAAATAAAATGTAATTTTCACTCAATTGTACACTCAACGTCAATTATTTTTTTGCTTACGATCTAACATCAAATAAATTCTAATTTTCTATATTCTAAACTTTTTGCAATATAATAACCCAATTTACTTCCTGGATATTGACAAATTTAGTATATTTTTACTTATTTTTCTTATAAACAATATTAGTCTATGTTACAGATGCTCACACATTTGAAGAATGATGGCGTGTTTACGCCAACCATTGTTAAGCACTACTATTATTACTACTACTACTAATAATAATAATAATATTAATGCACCTGTTTAAAAGCCAGCATTATATCTTTTGAGAGTTCCATATCCTTAAACATTCCTTCTAATTTACTTGTAAAACCTGGACCACATTCCTGTTTCAATTTGCTCAACATACTCTTCTCTGCATCGACACTTGCAGACTTTCCAAGCAGAAGTCGTTTCGATAAATCCTTAAAAATAATAAAGTTCAACAAACCAAAAATAGGTAACAATTATTTTAAAATAAAAAGTAAATAATAAGTTAGCGTAAATAAGGGACATTAAAAGTAAAGCCAGAAGTTCATAAATTATTTTTCCAAAAATGCCTTTTAAATTAATTTTAATACACAGAATGTCCTTTCTATTATGTACAATTCATTTAAATCAATTCCCAAATAAGTAAAAAAAAATATTCTCAAATATACTAATAATGCTGTTTGATAAACCATCAGGCAATGAAATCGCACACACCCTCATTTCAACTTATAAGGAAAACCTTTATTAAGTAAGTACAGGTGTAGGTCTTGCAAGCAAAGATATATTCAGATATATATATATATATATATATATATATATATATATATATATATATATATATATATATATATATATATATATATATATATATATATATATATACAGAAGTGGTCGAAAATGTGATAAAACTAACAGAAGTGAGAGCTCATTCTTCATACAAAAGTGGCAAGAAGTTACCATTCTTCTGGTTGAAAGGCAATAATAAAAAGAGATAGAATGCAAGGTGTTCTAAAGAACCACCTATATATCATCTACAAAAATGGAGAGAAAACAAAGGAAGCTATATAAAGCCAAATATATAAAATAGTAAAGAAGAATTACATATATTAATCTATAGATTACTCAAAAGATAGGTAGAACCAGACTCACTTCAGAAATTAAAACATAATTCCATACAGAGAAAGAAGGGACCCTATTATAGTTTAAGTATTGTGAAGAGTATGAACTATACTAATAGCCATTATTTTTAATGTTATTAATGTTCATTTTAAGAATGTTTATATTCCTATATGAGACAATGGAGTGCCGAAACAGGAAATTTTAAAGTTGT
>SEYY01000034.1:0-30000 GCA_009176605.1 Armadillidium nasatum | reverse complement strand
AACTAGTGAAAGAAGTTAAAGCTGAATTTCATCTACAGGTCATGAATCACTGTCAAAGTGAATAATACTTTCAGAAGCAGGAATACTTTTTAATTGTAAGATCGCAGGTAGAAATGATTCATTGATCTACACATGTTAAAATGCTCTGTGTCAAACTGTTTATTTCTCTGAGATGCTCACGAGACAGGACCCAACCAAAAAAAAAACAAAAAAAACAAAAAGTTAAATCCCTTTTTTCGTGAACTGTGCTGAAAGAAAACTTGTAGATAAAAACTACTTGACCAGTCTCATAAATAATGATATCTACACGGGAAGAAGTACAATAAGGGTATCAAAACGTTCGTTCATAAGTAAAACTGTATTAAGATTCCAAAGAGAACCTATGAAAGATTCATTTGAATAACTTATAATTAGGATACGAAACGGAGTCACCACATAGAGAGAGGGTGGTGAGTATTAAAGTTCACAATTAATATTATAATCGGCAGAAATTTCTTGAACAGGATTGTCTTCTTTGATGTATTATAACTTGGAACAAAGTAAAGAGAAAGTGTCAACAGTTGAGTTAAAGTGGATACAAGCAGATACCGCATGGAAATTGAGTAGAAAGTAATATCTGGGTGTGTGAGACAGATTTAAGAGAAAATTTCTGGCTACCTATGTCACCAGTAGTTTGATTTAACAAAGTTGGGGGCACCCTGGATCTAGATGGTTGAAAAAATGTTGTCCACTTATACAGATTCTTGAAGACACAGCTTCGGAGAATGCGCTTCGATGAGTCTGGAAAGTTCTTCAAAATTTGAATAAAATCTGCCGCTATTCCACTGCTTTCATAATAGAACATGAAAGAAAAATTGTCAATGAAACGATCTGTAGAAATCGTCTTAATGTGTTGAGGTTTTAATTGTTCTGTGTTATTGATGAGAACGAGGTTCACTCGTAGTTTTATGAGAAGGATGACTAATACCCTAGTGGGAGGGAGGGTAAAGTAGAAGGGAGACATAGCAAGCATACTAATAAGAAAAAGTCTTCCCCCAACTTCTTGGGAAGGTTTCTCATTGAAAATACAAACAATACTATTATCTTCCATCACATCTACCTCCAATCCAAACGCAAGGGTATTTCCATCTCTGGAACCTCATCGCGTAAAAGGTATGACTTGCAATAGTCTTTCAGCCTTCCCGACAAAGTTGAATCCCAATCCCCACAAGAGGGAACTGCATCAGAAAGAGTAAAATAAAATGTTCATAGAAGTATCCAGAAAAGATTCAGAGTTGCTGGAATACAACTTAAGGGGTTCTAATTGAGACCGAAGGGATGTCAAGACCATAGGAATGTCAGCTCTAGTAACGAGGAACAACGGACACATTTTGATCAGGTAAAGGAAGCTCTGTTAAACTGATCTAAAGACGTTTCTCATAAGAAGCCATTAGTCCTATAAGAGAATTAAGATGTTGAGATGTGGAGACATGAATGAAAGAAAACGGTGAGCTGACTGTGAATTTCTTAAGTGTTTCCTGTGGGAATCTGACACCAAACGATTTTTAATATTATCTTCTCCGATGGGAACGGTCAGAGGTCCAAAGGAATCCACCAGAGTTGAGTAGCTCAAACCACAATTCGCTCAATGAAGAATCCACATGACCGATACACAATGTTTGAAAGTGTTTAAGTAATAAGAAGTGTGGAAGACAAAAATTATTACATTCTGACAACAGAATTGCGTTACAAGATAAAAATTTAGAATTCAACTTCGAAGTTTGAATATAAAAGATAATCAACTTTTTACTGAGTGGAAGTACCACTACTTAAAATAGTGACACTTTTACTGCTCCAGGGAAACCCTCAACTTACCAATGAGTTCAGCAGGTTTGTTGAGCCGCTGATTAATGAAATGTTCAAAGGCCTCCTTCAGTGCTAATACGAACCTATCACTATTGCAGAAGCAATCACTAACAATACCATCCATTTTATCCTTGAAATCAAGGAGTTCTTGGACCATTACACGATCTTTCTCCGGATTTATAACAATGGTTTTTCCGTGCGTCTAGAAAAATAAAGGATTTATAAAATCACTCATCTCAATATATATATATATATATATATATATATATATATATATATATATATATATATATATATATATATATATATATATATATATATATATATATATATATATATATATATATAATAAACACAAAAACCACTAAATAAAACAATAAAAATAATAAAAAGTTAAAATTAAGGGGAATTAACTAAGTGTTAAAACCATAAATAGAAGAAAAAGGAATAAAAATTTAAAACGCACTATATTTCGGAGATGGAACTACCCCCCTCTTCCGATGCGATCAGGTTAAAAGAAAAGTTAAGACAGGAACGCAAATAGTCTCGGTGCTAGCTTATAAAGAGGCAACGAAGCGACAAACAAATGAACAAACAGAAGGAAAAGGCGCAGGCGCATAAATAATAAAAACACATAAACGAACTGACAAAAACTAAAACACACACTCGAAGATACAAATCTTTAACATACATGCATACACACAAACTTTTATATACATACAAATAAACACACATACACATGCTCATATACATGATCATGAATACATATACACACATACATGCATATTCATAAAATAGTTAATTCCCCTTAATTTTAACTTTTTATTATTTTTATTGTTTTATTTAGTGGTTTTGTGTTGATTATTAATAATAGAGAGCAAGTTGTTTAGTTCTCTTAAAAGTATTTATATATATATATATATATATATATATATATATATATATATATATATATATATATATATATATATATATATATATATATATATATATATATATATATATATATATATATATATATATATATTATCCTATAAAATAAAAATAGTTTATAATTTGTAAATTAAGAACAGTTTGAGGTAACAATAAATTGAGTACATTTTTTTAAAATATCACAAAATATTTTTTATAATTTGAAAAATCATATAAATTAATGTAGCAAAAACACTTTTGATGGATATAAAGATTTATACAAATCTTTAAAAAAAAAAAAAAAAAACTTTACTTCCAAGCTTTTAAAAAAATTTTTAGAAAAAACTTTATTTAAATTAATAAATAGTTTCCCAGCAACTCTAAACGCAAAATAGAATTACAAAAACTGTGAGCAATTATACTTTTTTTTTTTTTTTAAAGTTCACATCTCACGGGCATGCCCTATTCTAAGAGAGGAACTTTTCAAGGTAGTATATACCTAGGATCCCCAAATGAGATCGAACCAGCGCCCTCAATACTACTTGAGAATTAGTATTTCATAAATTTATATTGATTAACATACATACGTTACAGAATATAATGGCCAACTTAATGAATATGCAAATACAAAAAGGGTATTATTCAATACTAATATTTTCATAAATATATATTCATCCCACATGATCAAAGCACAATTGAAAGACTTTACAATTATCACATTATCGAAATCTATTCAACTGAAATCCAAAACATTTAAATTTTAATAAATAATAATAATAATTATAATAATAATAATAATAATAATAATAATTTTTGAGCATTTTAAGTATCAAAAGGTTGACTAAAAAATAAAAACACAAGAACGAGTTTAAAAAAGAATTCCTTAAAAAGTGAAATCCATAAAATAAAATAAAACATTAAATCATCAATCCTACAAAATAAAATTCAATAATTAAAAAGGTAAAAAGGAAGTTTCTTACTTTAATATAGGCATTAAACTGCGAGCAAAGATAATCAAGACCACCTTTGATTCTTGAGAAAAGAGAATATAAAAGAGACAAGTCTTTCCGTCTATTCTGATCTAAGAGTTGATCCAAACCCTTCTGCAGAAGTGCCGTTTTGTGTTCATTCAGCATTTGTTTTTCAACACAATAAATTAACTGGCGCCTAGAAAATAATAATAATAATAATAATTAAATAATAATAATATAATAATAATAATAATAATAATAATAATAATAATAATAATAATAATAATAATAATAATAATAATGCTTTTAAAGTTTAAGCCAACTATTTTTCGTTAGCAGTAACGGAAATTTTATAACTAATATATATATATATATATATATATATATATATATATATATATATATATATATATATATATATATATATATATATATATATATATATATATATATATATATATATATATATATATATATATATATATTCTCTGGTAAGAAAAGGAAAGAGGCCTACTAATTTAAACCACAATTGAGAAAATACAGGAATAGTGGTTAAATTAAATTAAAGACCGACATGCCTCAATACACGGCGTTTGAAGGTGTGCAAATCAAAAGACATTAAGAAAATAGATAAAGGGAGTGTATTCCACACTTTGCCAGTAAAGTACATGTAACAATGAGCATTGAGGTTGTTTGGGGTCAGAGATCTGGACAGAGAGAGTATGAGACTGAGTGGAAAGGAGTATCGTACGAGCCCTTATCGTGACAACACAGTTCAGAAGAGCAATGTCAGTTGTAATAGCTATAGTATAGGGAGTGACAAAATAGTTCGAAGAGCAGAAAATGACTGAAGAGAGAACTACGAGTGAAACTAGCCCATGTGTGTGAGACGTACTCCACACAGGGGGCGAACAACATCCTTATAAAGAACAAGCAACTGGGGTGATGTGAAGAAATTTCGAACGTGCCTCAGAACATCAAACCTCTTAGAAGCTTGCTAAGAATGAGAAGCAATGTGATCCTTCCGAGAAAGATTGCGAGAAAAAGAAACACAAAGAATATTTAGAACATGAGTTTGAGTTTGAGCTGAATGTTTACAAAGATATCACAGTTGTGTGGAAGATTACGTCAAATAGAAAGACTTAGCAAATGAGGCATTGAAAACAACTATGTTTCCTCTGTCCCAAATAGAAATAAAAGATATGTGGTTAGGTGCTCCAAGGAAACCCTCATATCGTAAATTGCTCTTGGGTAGGACGTCCTTAAAAAGGAAAGGAGTAATAAAGAATGGAGTCGTCGGCAGAGGAGTGGATAGGTGATGAAAAAACAGAGCTCATTAATGAAAAGTAGAAAACGAGTTGGGGATAGGACAGAACCCTGAGTAAATCCACTATTAATAGATTTAAAGGATGAACGGTGGCCGTCTACAACAGCTGCTTTAGAACGATCGGAAAGGAAATCAGAGAGGATAAATACTGAAAAAGGGAAATTTAGAATTCAAAGTTTTGTGTCAGACTATTTCGAAGGTTTTCAATATCTCTAGCCCCGAAGCAAAAAAATTCACTGAAATGCTAAAGAACAGAGGACCAAAAGTCGGATAGAAATATATCGTCAGTATAGAGTTTCATAGAAAAGCCACACTGACGATATGAGATAATGTTAAATGTATTGAGACGTTTCTAATTTTTCTGATAAAGATAGATAAGAAAACTTTAGAAAAAAAAACGAAAATTTAAAAAAATAGGCCAATAAGTTAGAGAGTTGGGAGATGTCCCCCCTTTTTCTGCACAGGCTAAATGACCGCACGTTTCCATTAAGAAGGGAAGGTAGAAATAGCAAGGCAGAGATGAATAAATAAGCACAATAAATAAGCACAAGTTTTGAAACCAGAGGTGAGATACCATCAGGACCGTATGTCTTCTTAGTGATAGGCTCAGAGTGCAAAATAACGTCTTTAGAAGAAATTACAATGGTAGACATAAATGAGTTTGAATAGCAATAGCTCCTGAATCATCTAAATTGGAACTGATTTCAGCTTTAATAGAAGGCAAAAAAACATTGCTTATTTACCACCGAAAGGTGGGATGAGGTCAAATTTTTAAGTTTGAAAAGAAGTCAGATGGATAACCTGCTGCTGCCTTGTAACTTTAAATTTAAAAGCGGAAGCAAAGAGATAGCAAACTCTTGACATGAACAATTATACCATTGTAAGCACTACCTTTTAAAGTAAGGGTTAGGCCCCTCCTACTGATACTTGTGCCGGAAATCAAGAGGGTCATCTGGCAGAGAGAGCACTGCCAAAACTTTGTTAAAAATCATAAGAATAAATATGAATTCTTGCGGGCAGCACAAAAGTACTAAAATGATAAGTATGTTTAGAAGTACAGTGAGTAAAAAGAGAAAATAAGACCTACTAAAAGTAGGTATGTGTGATTTATTATTATTATTATTATTATTATTAAAAAGTTATTTCGTCTAGCAAATATTTCAATTGCAGTATTTATTCAATACATTTTTTTAAAGAGTTCACACCTCATGGGCATCGCTCATTCGAAGGGGAACTTTGTAGGAAATCTCATTGCTAGGATCCCCATAAGAGATCAAAGGAGTGCCTTCAAGCACGCGAATATCAATCTACTATTATGCAACAGAATAATATGTGAAATATTCAGAATATAAAGAAATTAAATAACTTAAGAAGTTTAACAGCGTAGAATGTTTATAATCCCAAGCAACTGAAATATAACTATTTCATAACATACATCAATATACTTACTTAGTAGATGGGTCTAAGTAATGTAAAATTCTATTATTTTCTTCATTCAAACGCTTCTCAACGTGCTGCAAATACTGAGGGACGTCCCTCTCTTGCATCAAACGTTGACCCTCTCGAGAATATAGCTGCTCAGTAGCCATAAGGAATCTAAAACAATTATATATATATATATATATTATATATATATATATATATATATAATATATATATATATATATATATATATATATATATATATATATATATATATATATATATATATATATATATATATATATATATATATATATATATATATATATATATATATATATATATATATATATATATATATATATAACACTTCGAGTGTAAATGTCAGATTGAATGCAAGACTTTATTAAGCATTATATAGTATGAAAATAAATTAAAAACATATTGAGGTCAGAATAAATTAATGTAAGAAGTTTATAACTATTAAGTAAAATATGATAAAAAATCACAACATATAAATTAATGTAAAAACATATTGAGGTCAGAATAAATTAATGTAAGAAGTTTAAAACTATTAAGTAAAATATGATAGAAAATCACAACATATAAATTACTGTTTCAAAAGGATAACGTCTGAAATTTACTTTAAAAAAAATAAAAAAAATAAAAAAAATTACACTTAAACCTTTGATTTCCATTCAAAACTTCCTATTCTTTAACTCTTTCACAGGTTATGTTGTAAAAACATTTCCAAGATGACTAAGAGTATTTTAGTAAAATGATATTAAAATCCTTCAGTCCAACATTGATGAAGTTGTTCAATATATATAATTTTTACCCTTAGTTTGGAGTAATTTTTGGATATCATGAGAGTAACAATTCAATTATGTGAAATTGAAAATATATATAATCTATATAAATGAAAGCAAGTTGAAGTTTTTTCAACTACTTTAACAATTGGAAATATTTCACCTTTTTAATCTGGTTTAATAAGCCTTAGCTGGAAGTTCCTGTATCTCAGTTATCCAACAGCAATGTCTTAAAAAATAAGATTTAGGGGGAATATAAAGATATCTTGATGAGGGGGAGTGGAGTGATACAAGTAGTAGTAGTTCACATGCTGCTTTTACTCTATCATTCCCACCACCATTGACTTTTATTTCTACATTACAGTTCTATTGGTGAGCCATAAACTCTAAGAATGTGACTCATGCTTAGTCAACTGAATTGAAGAGATTTAAGCTTTAAATCTAATCTAACCTTTTTTAATATTCAGCCCATAACAAATTCATTTCCTTCAGGGTTTTCACCCAGTCTTTATTTTCTTTACATCTCTATAAAAGAGAATAATTTTTTTTTATCCTAACCATTACTATAACACTTTTTGTTTATTGTTTCAAAACTTTCCCATTTAACGCATTTTTATAGAAATTTTCAAGTCTTAAATTAACAAACAATATTTCTTTTTGCCACCTTCAACACTGTTGATCAGTCTCCTAATGTTTTGTAAGTTCAAATGTTTTGAAACTTTATTTAACTCTCCTTCCCAGGGCATTTTAAACCTTTAAGCCTATCTATCAAATCCAATTTTATCAATACTTATATTATCTTCCAGTCCTAATATATTCTTTCTGATATTTTCTCCGTATAAAGACTATATATCAATGATTGCACGGGATCCCGGATCTCGAACCTGATGTGAAAATTTTATTCTCAAAAAATCCTGGTATTCTGATCCTGATGTTTTTATGGCGAAACAATTTTGTAATTTGGCTAAAATATTTCAAAGAATATTCATAAAATTTCAATGATAAGTGCAACCAGCACCCAACATTTCCGATTTTATTCTTGAGGGTATCATAACTGCCAAGCACCAGGACACGCGTGAAACAGCAAACCCTCTTTTCATCTTCTAGATCTGAAACCATTGGATGAGAAATGATGTCAGCGTTTCGGCGAAAGGCTCAGACAAAACGAAAAATCAGTGTCAGTTTACCAGTTTCTATAGTTGTAATGTTTGGTGGTTCGGTTCTACACTCTACTGTTTCGAAATTCCTTTATTAATTATTTTTTGTTGTTATCTTTGATCAGTAGGAGTGTTTAAGTTTAGGATATACTTTATTGTGTTTATTCAAATTTCAAATAGTAAATTATTTGCCTTTCTGTCCTTCTGTGTAATAAGGGATATATATATATATATATATATATATATATATATATATATATATATATATATATATATATATATATATATATATATATATATATATATATATATATATATATATATATATATATATATATATATATATATATATATATATATATATATATATATATATATATATATATATATATAAATTCAACGTTCTTATAATGCTGAGAAGTGCCTTTTGGCAGTACTTTAAGTCACCCAGCACGGGGGAAGGGTATTGCAGTTTGTCAACTGAAGCCATGCAGAGGTATGTCAACCGCAAACATCAAGTTTTGGCGAAAAAAGAACATCAATGAAAGATGAAAATGATGAAAAAGATTTTTCTGAATTTGGCTTCGATGCTCAACGTATCCTCGCGGCACCACTGACCACTGAGTAGCGTTTCATCTGATGACAATTCAAAGTTGGTAAACACATGATTACAGACACGCGTTATCGATTTCTGCCACAGAATGCAGAGATGCTAATCAGGTTAAATTACAATGTTCTAAAGATATTTTGATACAATTTTCATTCCCGTACGATCACTGCTACATATACAACCTATTTGTTTTATGTAAATACAAAGATAATGTAAAATACTAAAGTTTTAAGTAATAATAATAATATAATAATAATGATAATAGACTTCTTACTTGTTTTCAAAAACTTTATGATAAATCTGCAATGAGGAAAGCATTCTTAAAAGTGATTTCACTAGTGAACGGTCAATGGTTTCTCCTCCTCTTTCTTGTTCAATCATCATCAAGAGTCCATCTACGCACCTGTTTTCTACTATTACTTCTTCTAAAATGTGTTGTCGAAATAGCTCTAGTCCCATGTCCCTGTACAAGAAATAAAAATTTAATCATTTCTGTGAAACTATTGTAATTACAATTTCGAAAGTTAATTTTAAAATAATGCAAAAATAAGATAATATATATATATATATATATATATATATATATATATATATATATATATATATATATATATATATATATATATATATATTATATATATATATATATATATATATATATATATATATATATATATATATATATATATTTAGAAATTATAAATATTAAAAGGATGGAAAATATAAGCGTAAGAGAAAAGTTTAGAATATTCTTTATAAAATGGTAGATTCTTATTTTTAGATTTAAAAATAAATTCACTTAAGAAAGCGAGCGAGACCTGAAGGACACAAGATTGGGTACATAAAACTTAATTTAAGACTTCTTTAAACACAATGTCCAATCAAAATCACATATAAAATGAATTTAGCAAGTATGAAAAGCAAGAAATAAACACAAAGGAATATCTGGGCAAACGTTTCTAGAGGATTTTAGTATGATTATTTAAATATATATTAATCCTCAGAGGAAAAATGCACCAAATAGAAGCAGACACAAAATTATAATGAAATTTCCCAACTTAAGATTAAAATGAAAATTAAATTAAAAACTTACCAAATAGAAGACACATGAGCAGTCTGAAGAACATAACCTCTGTCTAGAGCTAAAAATATATTGCCAACCATTTTCATTTGGTGGCAGTGGTGAGTCCAACAGTCATTCACCTGACGCAGAAAGATTAGCCGATCTCCGGAGCTATTTATGAAATTCTCCAACTGGCTTTTTATATGGGTTTCTGTCAAATCTGAAAATAGCAACGAGTAGTTTAGATTAAAAATGGTCAAAAAATACATTTAAATAATGCACACATGTACACTTCATCTCACACTATCAATTTTCAAAACCTTCAGATTTTAATGTAATATATTTTTATTTATTTGTCAAATATAATTTCATAAGTATTATATTTACATACTCTTATTCTATGAGTACTTTTCCTGTAATTCTTTTAATTAGGAGGTCAAAGCCAATCATTAAATAACCTCCTAAGTTTATAATAAATTTTTTCGTAATTTTGGCTCCGCCTTTCAAATCTGGCTTGGAATTTATTTTGCAATTTTAGGAATTTTAATAAAATAATGAAATTTGAAATATCATTAATATTTAGCATGTTCTTCATTTTGTAACATTCCAAAAATGCTGGCTTGTGTATTTCAATTAAATATTGCCACAATATGATTTATAGTTTATTAACCTTCACAACATTAAAAATAGCAAGATTACCTCTTAGGTCAGCATAAAGCTGCGCAGGTGATCTCTGTGTGATAAGATTATCAACACATCTGTAAAGATCTTCCTGAGTTAAATTCTCTCTAAGTTTCCTCGACTCTTGAATTGCTACAACTGCTTCCTTCAAACAAGCCCATGACTCACTCACATGATCAACAGCAGCAACTTGATGTACTATATATATATATATATATATATATATATTATATATATATATATATATATATATATATATATATATATATATATATATATATATATATATATATATATATATATATATATATATATATATATATATATATATATATATATATATATATATATATGTAAGAAATACAGAGAGAGTGAGAAGAAACAAAGGTCTATAGAGACTGTCCCAATCAAATTAAAGTAAATAATTTGTCTTACCAAATATGGAACTAAATATCTAAGTAAACTTGTGCAAATGTCTAACTAAACATGTAATGGTAAGGAACTGCACCCAGAGGTTTATCAACACTATTATATGACTTTAGAAAAAATTAAAATTGCATATACTCAAGACACTATATATATATATATATATATATATATATATATATATATATATATATATATATATATATATATATATATATATATATATATATATATATATATATATATATATATATATATATATATATATATATATATATATATATATGAGTGGAAGAATGGAGTAAATTAAAAGGAGCATTTTTGGAGGTTGCTAATGGGTATGTGGGGTGAAGAGGATAGGGATCAGTAGATGTAAGGGGAGTGAAGTGAATAAATGAAGAATTGGGGAATTTTTTGAAAATTAAGAAAGAAGACTCTAACAAGTATTTGGGAACAAAGGAGGATAGGGATTGGATGGCGAATAAGGAGAGGTGTAGGGAGGTTAAGAGGGGGAAAAAAAAAAAAAAAAAAAAAGTAGAAGAGGATTGGAGCAGAAAATTTTAAGGAGAAAGTTAAATGTTCTGGAAGGAAGGAGGTGAATAGAGTGAGGAGAGGGAGAGAAGAGCAGGGGAAGGGAGTGAAGGAGGAGGACGGTCAGTTACTACAAAGAAAGATGTGGAAGAGAGAGGTGGAGGGAATACTTTAGTGAATTATTGAATGGGAATAGAGTGATTAGAGAGTATGGGATTGTAAGAAATAATGGGAAGGTAGTGAATGGGGAAGAGAAGTATTAGTAGAGAGGAGGTGGAAGTGGCAGTAAAGAAGGGGAAAGAGGAGAGGAGTATTAGTAGAGAGGAGGTGGAAGTAACAGTAAAGAAGGGGAAAGAGGAGAGGAGGTGGAAGTAGCAGTAAAGAAGGGGAAAGAGGAGAGGAGGTGGAAGTAGCAGTAAAGAAGGTGGAAAAGGGAAAGTCGGTAGGGATGGACGGTATTTATGTGGAAATGATAAGGGAAGGAGCTGGAGATTTGGTTAACTGGCTGGTTAGAATGTTTAATGTGTGATGGGAAGAAGGGAGAGTACCTCAGGAATGGCAGGATGCTTGTATAGTGCCAATATATATAAAGGAAAAGGGGATATGAAAATATGTAAAAATTATAGGGGAATAAGTATTGAGTGTGGTTGGAAAGATTTATGGAAGAGTTTTAGAAGCAAAAGTGAAACAATTGACGAGAGAGGGGATGGGAGAGGAACAAGGGGGTTTTAGAGAAGGTTGGGGATGTGTGGACCAGGAGTATACTCTAAGGATGATTGGTGAGAAATTACATGTAAAAGGTAAAGTGGGGTATGCATGCTTTATAGATTTGGAGAAAGTGCATGTTAGGGTATGTAGGAGGAAGCTGTCACGAGGTACTGAGAGAGGGATCGGAGGTGGGAGGAAGTTTACTGAAAAGTATCAAAACCTATTATGAAAACTGTAGAGTGAGGGTGAAGAGAGAGCTTACTGATTGGTTTAACGTAGTAGTGGGATTGAGACAGGGATGTGTAAGATCCCCATGGTTGTTTAACCTGTTGATGGATGGTGTAGTTAGGTAAATGGAGAGGGAAATGGAGGGTATTAGGCTGAGAAGTGGGGAGGTATATGCACTACTGTTTACTGATGATACAGTGTTTGTGGCGGATTTTGGGAAAAAGTTGAGAATGTTGGTGAGAATTTGTGGGGAAATGCGCAATCAAAAGGTTGGGGATAAATCTGGCAAAAAGTAAAGTAAAGTAATGAGGATTGGGTGTGTGGTGGTGGTTGTGAGAGGGGAGGAATGGGGGAGTGTAGAGGTGGAGAGGGATAGATTGACGGAGGTAGAAGAATTCAAATATTTCAGAATGTTGGTAAATAGAAAAGGAAACAAAGAATAAAGTGGTGGAAGGAATGAAAGTGATGGGGGGATTAAGGGAAGTGTGGAAGAAAGGAAAATGTCAAAGGAATTTAAGGTATGAATACTTGTGTATGTGTTTGACATCTGTAATGTATGGATGTGAAACATGGATGATGATTGCTCAGGCAAGGAAAAAGATTGAATTTATTTAAGATGAAAGGACTGAGAGCGATATGAGGTTTGAGAGGGATAGATAAGATCAGGATCAGGAATGATAGAATAAGGGAGATATGTGGATGGAGAAGGGGAATGGTTGACAGAGCAGAGGAGGGTGTACTAAGGTGGCTTGGGCATGTGTATGAAGGAATGAAGACAGGAATGCATCCAAAATACTTAAATTCTAGGTTGAGGGAAAAAAAGGCCAAAGTGAGTTTGGAAGAGAGCAGGAGAATTGCAGAGGACAGAGGGAGATGGAGGGTGATGGTAAATGGGAGAGTGAAAGGTATTTTAAGTGTGTGAAGGAATTATGGCAGGCACAACCCCACAAAAGTAGGAAACGTGGAAAGCGTAATAAAATTTTAAAAAAATAAAATAATATATATATATATATATATATATATATATATATATATATATATATATATATATATATATATATATATAATATATATATATATATATATATATATATATATATATATATATATATATATATATCAAAAGATTGGGGATAAATCCAACAAAATGTAAAGTAATGAGGATCGGGGGTGAGGTGGTGGTTGTGAAAGGAGTGGAATGGGAGATTGTAGAGGTGGGAAGGGAGAAATGGATGGAAGTAGAAGAATTCAAATATTTCAGAATGTTGGTGAACAGAAAATGAAATAAAGAATAGAGTGGTGGAAGGAATGAAAGTGATGGGGGGAATAAGGGAAATGTGGAAGAAAGGAAAATATCAAAGGAATTTAAGGTATAAATGCTTGAGTGTATGTGTTTGCCATCTGTAATGTATGGATGTAAAACATGGATGACGATTGCTCAGGCAAGGAAAAGATTGAATTTATTTGAGATGAAAGGACAGAGAGCAATATGAAGTTTGAAAAGGTTTGATAAGATCAGGAATGATAGAATAAAGGAGATATGTGGATGGAGAAGGGGAATGGTTGAAGGAGCAGAGGAGGTGTACTAAGGTGGTTTGGGCATGTGTGTAGAATGTATGAAAACAGGAATGCATCCAAAATGCTTAAATTCGAGGTTGAGTGAGTTAGAGGGAGAGGAAGGCCAAAGTGGAAATGGATGGATGGAGTGAGGGAGATTTTGGGTGGAAGGGGTTTGAGTTTGGAAGTGGGCAGGAGAGTTGTGGAGGACATTAGGAGATGGAGGGTGGTGGTAAATATTATATAATATATATATATATATATATATATATATATATATATATATAATATATATATATATATATATATATATATATATATATATATATATATATATATATCTTATATATATATATATATATATATATATATATATATATATATATATATATATATATATATATATATATATATATATATATATATATATATATTATATATATATATATATATATATAATATATCTTCATCTCCCAGGAAGGACTTATTGTCCTGTCAGTTGGATCTTTCGAGGAAGATCCTAGGGTTTCACGGGCCCACGGCGGATACCGCTGGCTGTGCCAGGCCTATCGCGGATGCCGGAGATTATTCTCATTATAATTATTATTATTATTATTATTATTATTATTATTATTATTATTATTATTATTATTATTATTATTTTATTATTATATATATATATATATATATATATATAATATATATATATATATATATATATATATATATATATATATATAATTATAATATATATATATATATATATATATATAAGGTGTCCCAACTTTTAAAAAGGTTCATGGAATTTAACTGCTCATGTCATGCCCAAAGGTGGTTAGGGTTGAAATAATTACTATGTTAATTTCGAATAAATTGAAAAAAATTTAGGGGTCCCGACATTTGATGCCTTTTTAAAATATTTTTTAAATGTTGTTAAAAACTTTGATGATCTGAGTTTTGAAACTCACTTTGTAAAAATAGTTTTTTTTTTTAAATTTATTTTCCATTGTAAATAAATATTTTTATTTTAAATGTATTAGAATTTTAGTTCAAATTTTTTCAATTTCAGATTTGATGTCACCTTCTGCAAGTGAAAAAAAAATAAAAATAAAAATAAAGGATAAAGTATTATAAGAAATTTTTACAAAGATTAATATATCTACAAAGGGCAAGTTTAATATTATTCCAATGGCAATAAGATCAGACACCAGTTTTTGGCTTCTTGAGAAATCTCCAATATCAATGCTCTCAAAATATCAATTACCAAGTAAAATGGATGTGTTACTTCTTTTCTTTTACCATCATCGTGTTTTGAAAAAGAATAACTCACAATCTGCAAAGGCTGTTATAACATCAGTATTAGAAATTTAGAACAGGGCTAATTCAAACTTTGTAACAACCATTACTCATGCCTCCACGAAGCTGAAAGCTTTTGTTCAAAGGAATCAAAATCTCCAAAAGAATAAGACAAAGATAGTGGCCAATTATGATATGAAAAGAGATGTATTTTTAACTGATTTGGAGGATGTCTTTGACATAGCTCGAAGGGGATGTGTTAGACCAGGGAAATATTCCTATTGAAGACAAGAACTTTCTAAATCACAAAAAGATCCAAAATGTAGTTACATTAGAGGTAAAGATAAAAATTTTAACACTGCAAAAAGAAAAAGGGAAGACAGGAAAGCAGCTCTTGAGCAGGCCTATCAATGTCAAGCTGAAGAAGTTTGTGTTGTCGGACAAACAAAAAATGAGCAATGAAGGTTCAAGTACATTGCCTGATAATAGTGATGAATCTGTCACTTGTAAACTAAATTCTTCAAAAGGGACTAAATCTAATCATATGACGAATCAAATGGTTGATTTAGACCTTGCAGCAACCTGGGATCACGAAGGCTTTCAGTCCAGCAGGCAACAGCAACCTTCGCTGCCAGAGCAAAATCACTAGGTCTTTGTGCTGATAATGTACCATCTAAGAGCACAGTTCACCATTTTCAACAAAAGGCCCGCACAACAAATCAGAGCCACTATTAATAAGAATATTAGGGAGCTTCTGGCAAGATTGTTGATACATTGGGACACAAAGATATTAAGACATTAGACAACTGGGCAAAAACGTTAAAAAGATTGCAGTTGTAGTGACAGGTGAGGGAGAGGAAGAGTTACTGAGAGTACCAGAAATATTAAATAGTACAAGGAATCAAATGGCAAAAGTAGTTCATCATATGTTACAGTTGGGATAGATAATAAAATTATTGGTATGGTATTTGACACCACAGCATCAAAATGGGAATAGTCCAAGATGCATGTTTGCAGAAGAAATCAGCACTTGGAAGATCTCTTTTATGGATTTCCTTGCTGTCATCACATTCTTGAAGTGGTTTTAAAGCATGTCTTTGTTGAGTGCATGAGAGAGCCACTGGGTCCCGAAATCCCACTTTTTAAAAGATTCAAGGAAGCTTGGCGATCAATGAACAAGAGTAAACTGCTATCATTTGATAAGAATGAGGCTCCAAAATCTTTTATAAATAACAACTCTTGCATTTATATATCTAAAAGCAATAGCAATAAGATTTCTATCATGCTGCATTAGCAAGTGAGAATCATCCTAGAGAGAATTATGAAGAACTTCAACTTTGAATTTTATACCATGGATATGACATTGGATATTATAAAATTCGGCAACCAGGAGCCTATCATCAGGAAAGATGGATGGCTAAAGCCATTTACTGACTCAAAATAGCCTTACTGCACTCCAAATTCCTAAATTTACACCCAAAGGAACTGCATAGAGTGCATTGTATGGTTCTTTTTGTGAGCCTCATATACACTATAGTTACTGGTATGAAGCTCCCATTGCTATGAGCTCCAAAAAATGATGTTGAACTTGGATGTCTTCTCCTTAAATATCCTGACAAAGGTACTGGAAATGTAGCTTATCGAGCTTTGATTCGTCATCTCTGTATATTTCAGAAGATTTAATTTTTCTGGCATTTGACGGAAATGTTGATGATAATGAGAAGGGTAGGATGATTGATAACCTTCATGTGCGACCTAGGAAAGAATCTATATGGCTGCAAGGAAAAGGGTTGCAGTCAAATGATCACTTAAGTCAATGGGTTACAGGTCAATCCAGTAAACTTTTTCCAATTTCTACAAATTCAGCCCACATTTATGGAGAAGCCAGTGAGTTCATGGACCTCTGATGAAAACTACTGCCTCGCAAAAAATCAAGCAAAAAAATTAAGTGTAACCAATGATGTAGTAGAGTGGGGCATTGGTCTCATTGAGAAGTATACTATCACACCTTTAAGCCACGATGAAGAAGCCCTTCAGCATCTCCTTCAAATTGTTCATGTTCACAGAAGGAAATATTTTTAAATAAATTGATTAATGAAAAAATTCATATTTTTAAATGTTACAAGGAATATGTTTTTAATTTTTTTTTTGTTTTTTTTTTAAATAAAGTGTTCAGATTTTGGGACCTTTAAATTATTTCTAATTCTCTTGAAAATTTGTATGAAGGCTTCTAATAGGGAATAGTAATGGGGCACAAGACGAGCACATGTGTATCTTTAAAATAATATTCTTCCCTATAAGCTTGGACACTATATATATATATATATATATATATATATATATATATATATATTATATATATATATATAAACAAAAAACAGGTAAAGTTTGAAAAAAATGTAAGATTAAAATTATCAATATAACTGTATTTTACATATCATTGTTATTTTATTGCATGTATCAAACTTGTATCATTTAGCTGCATTATTTAAAAATTTTATTTGTTTATACTTTCAGTCAATATGGCTAAAAGATCAGCTTTGGGAATATACAATGTTTCAGGATCTCGAAATAGCTAAATGTAACATCTGCAGTCAGAAATTAGAAGAGGACCTCCGGGTTCTACAAGTAAAAAATTTTCAACCAAATCTTTATGGGGGGCATCTAAAATCAAAGCACAAAGATGAACATTCACTAGCAGAAAAGGAGAGGTCAAAAGAAACAGAAAAGAAAAAATTTAAAAAGCAAGAAGAAAAATCTTAATTTTCTTATATTTTGTTTGAAATTTTTTATTATTATTTGACTGATTCAGCTGAAATTTTCAGGGTATATGCATTTTTTCCAAGTTCTGAGTTGATTTCGAATTTTTTTGAGTCTTAACGGTTTGAAACTATTTGGACCAAAGTTGAAAAAATGAATAACTGGGTCAAACCACTGGTCCACATGAGCTGAAAATTTAACTGAATAATCTTATCCCCAATTTTTTTGCATTGGTGGGAATAGTTTTTGATATCACGTCTAGAAATTTTTTTTTGCAAAACTCGTACCCTTCTGGAGGAAAAAATTATTTAAAAAAAAAAATCTACCTACTTTTTTTTTTTGTGAATATTGTTTAGAAGAGGAACAGGGCAACAATTTTTATTTAGTGCATTTTTAAATGCCCTTTGTTTGAAGCGAGATATAGCCTCTCAAACTTTGGGAATTTTTGAAATTTGGCCAAAAATGGACCTTTTTTTGAAGGCTATATCTCAAAACCAACGAATCTCATCGAATAAAGTACATAGAGGAATTTGTAGCCCACCCTCCTCTATACACACCAAAAATAGGAAATGTTTATAGTTGTATTTTTAAAAAAAAGATTTTGTCTGAAAAGGTGATTTTTTTAGTTCAAAAAAAATTTTTTTTTCTATAGTTGGTCATTTTTGGCTTATAACATTTTTCTATAACTCTGGAAACAAAAGTCTATTAGAGGCTTTTGTAGCCCATATAATTTTGAATAAATAGTCCAACTTTCAGCTCATTATAAAAAGTGGTTTGGCACCACCATTCTATTGAAAAAGGTAAAATTTCCAAAAAAAAAAAAAAAAAAATTTTTTTTAAACCGTATAAGACTCGGAAAAACGCTAGAAAGGGACTTTTCTTACCGGTAAAAAAATCTATATAACTGAAAAGTTTCAGCAGAATCGGCTGAAAATAAAAAAATAATTTTTTTTTTTTTGTATAATTTGCCATTTTAACCCCGGCCGGCAACCCCGGTTTTCCCTGATTTTTTAGCCGGGCCGGGGCCGGGCCGGGTCAGTAAAAATGGCCGGGTTGGCCGGGGCCGGGGCCGGGCCCGGTCGGTTATAATATATATATATATATATATATATATATATATATATATATATAATATATATATATATTATATATATATATATATATATATATATATATATATTATATATATATTAGCCATCTACCGTGGCTCAAACGGTAGAGTGATTGACTCACGTGCTTGAGGGCGCCGGTTAGATCCCACTTGGGGATCCTAAGTAATATATACTACCTAGAAAAGTTCCTCTCCTAGAATAGGGTAATGCACGTAAGATGTGAACTTTTTCATAAAAAAAAAAGATAAAAAAATTTTATATTTTTATTTTTATTTTAAGTAAATTATAAGTATTAATAAATTTTATTTAAAGTTATATAAAAAAAAAATTTTTTTCCTTTTTTTTTTTTTTGCATTTCTTTATAGTTAAAGGAAAGTTCATAAAAAATTCTAGTTCCAGCCAGAATTTTTTTTTTTTTGAATTCCAGCTAATTCTGGTTCTGACTGGACCTGAAAATTTCAGTTTCCTGTACACCCCTAATTATATATATAATATATATATATATATATATATATATATATATATATATATATATATATATATATATATATATATATATTATATATATATATATATATATATATATATATATAATATATATAATAAATAACTTCCAAAATATTTGTTTATTGTTTAGATATTTTTTTGAAATTGAAATAGTTTAATTCACAAAATTTGTTGTTCTCATCATGCTTTCCTATTTTGATCAATTACTAATGTTAAATAGTGGAAAAACTGGCTTGCTACACGAAAGTTTAGGATGACAATGTTTTAAATTTACAGAATAATTATACGAAACAAACTTTGATTCTTGTAAACTCTTATTAATTTATACTTCAATACTGTACAATAACAATACATATCCTAAAATAAAATCATTAACCAATATATTAATTTTACCTTTCAAATTTTTAATGGAGAGAACTTTTTTCTCGGATCCTTTACTTTTGCCAAGTCCCATGCTGCGGACACCATTTGGAGCCATAGTGGAGAAATTAGCGTGCTTTTGTCTATCCATATTTTCTATGTCTTCTTTCTGAGCTTCAAGACAAATCTTCTTGTTCCTCGACTGAAGTGGAGAGGAAGGATTTTCCTCATCTGATGAATGTCTCTTCTTAGTCTGAGAATTTGAAACTAGGCGATCACTTCCATATCCTAGTCTTACAGAAGACATTAGGCTAATTATTGTAATAAAATTGCCATGGAAATTGGTAACAACATTTCATGAAAAATGTTTCACACTTGATTCAAATATTTTCAAAATGGACTGAAATAGAATTTAGATTTAAATTAATAATAATAATAATAATAAAATTACATAACCATTTTATTTTGTTAAAATAATGAGAATAAAACTAACAATATTAAGCAGTTCAAAATACAAAATAAGCTTTTCCATACATTTTTTTGTAATCTTAAAAATGAACTTGAATTTTTTTTTCATTGAAAGAAACATGTTTCCTTTGTTTAAAAACTGAATATTGTTTTTCTTGATTTTACAAATTTTCAATTAATTACTATTTAACCATAAATTAAATTTTTTTTATCTTATATTCTATATCTCTGTAACTACAGATCCGATTTTGGTCAAATTAGGACAGTTAACTGCATAGCATAGATCAACTTGTTATACTTAATTGTTCATTTATTTAATTACTTAATTAAATTATGTAATTTTTTATTAATATTACATAATATTTTGCTACATCATTTCCCAATAATTTTGTTTCCAGAACACTGATATGTTGCTTTCCACTAAAGTTTTTTATTGAAATACACAAAACTGCTATATATTATACAGTACACATGTAAAAGCAAGGGGAGAACCTCATTCCCTTAAGCCAGAAAAAAAAACTGACAACCCATTCAGCTACCGTGAACTTCAATATAATAATAATAATAATAATAATAATAATAACAATAACAATAATAATAACAATAACAATAACAATAACAATAATAATAATAATAATAATAATAATAATAATAATAATAATATATATATATATATATATATATATATATATATATATATATATATATATATATATATATATATATATATATATATATATATATATATATATATATATATATATATATATATATATATATATATTAGGGGTGCAATGATAAGCCAAGTAGCCGATTACCAATTAATTGGCCTTGGAAATCAGCCTTTCATCAATGACACCTAATAAGTAATGAGTTATTATTAATTAATTAATAATAAATTATTATTATTATTAATTTAAATTAATACTGAGAAAAGCAGTTATCAACATTATTATTTATTACTAATAACTATGCATGTTTTCATTATTAATGTAAATCATTTTTATTATTTTTTGACATATTAAAAATAAAAATTTTAAATTTTAAAGATAACTCTAGATTCTAGAATCTCGATTATAGAGATATAAATAATTAAATATTAATTACACTTTATAACGAAAGCAGTATGTCAACCAGTTATTGTTGGAAGTATTTTGATGTTCATCCTAAGGATAACAGTAAATGTATTTGTAAATTATGTAAAGCCACCATATCAAGAGGTGGCAAATCTGCAAAAAGTTATACAACAACAAATATGTTGAACCACATTAAGAAAATTCATTCAGATGAAGCAAAAAGCTGAAGTGGATAACCTGAAAAGGCAATATGATTGGTCACAGCCAAGTACTTCAGAAGCAAGTTGCAGCAACTATGAGCCTCCAAAAAAAAGTTCAACCAACTATACAATCAGTTTTAGTAAAGAGTAAAATTTGGAATATTAACGATCACAAGTCCCAAGAGATACATTATTTGATAGGAGAAATGATAGCTGTTGATATTCAACCATATTCTTTAACATCTGACATTGGATTCCAAAGGCTTATTGCAAAACTCTGTCCTAATTACAGAATTCCATCAAGAAAATATTTCACAGACAAAATAATCCCGGATATATTTATGAAAGTAAAAGCAAAAATTCAGACATCGCTCGATGAAATTAGCAGTCTTTCTTTGACCACAGACATTTGGACAGCTTCAACAAATAATGCTCCATTTCTGAGTGTGACAGGCCATTGGCTTTCAGATGAGTTTGAACAATGTAGAGCTGTGCTTAGAGTTGTTCCTTTCCCTGGTTCACATACAGCTGAAATAATAAGTGAACAACTACACATTGTTCTGAATGAGTATAAGATCTCCAACAAAATTTTTCTTGTACTACGAGATTCCGCCGCAAATATGGTTGGTGGTATGAGGGAGTGTGGTGTACAGTCACTATCATGTTTCATACACACATTGCAACTTTCAGTAAATGAATCAATATTTTCGCAAAAGGCTATGAACAATATAATTGCAATTAGCAGAAAAGTAGTCTCACACTTTAATCATTCTCCATTAGCAATTAGCAAATTAACCGAAATCCAGGAGAAGCTTAAAATTAGACAAACAAACTGATTCAAGATGTGTTTACTCATTGGAATTTAACATATATGCTGAAAAGAAATTTAGAACAGCGAAAAGCTCTTATAATGTATGCTGTTGACAATAACATTCCAACTTTATCAAGTTACCAATGGACAATTGTTGAAAAAAGTTGTCCAGTTATTAAGTCCATTTGAAGACATCAGCAAAGAATCAAGTAACAGAACATCAACTATATCAATGATAATCCCTACAATATTAGCTCTCAGATTATTTCTATTAAAAGCTACCAAACATACTGGTGAATTTAGTGGAATTATTTCAACTGTTGAAGAATTCAAGTGCATCAACTGAAAAAAGATTTGCATCATACATAAATGAAAAATTTCTGTGCTTGGCTACTTTTCTCGATCCCAGATTTAAATTGAAATTTCAAAAGGATGACATTAAAGAAGACACTATTAAGAAATGGGTTATAGATATTGTAGAACATCAAGCTGAGATAAATTCTATTGATAGTCAAACAGGAGACAGCTCTTCTAATGATGATCAAGATAATGAAACTTATGAAAGTGTACCTAAAACTGTTAGATGATTTTGAGTCAAATAAGCCTATGAAAATAAATTCAGACTTAGACGTTGCAAGTACAACAGATGTGCAACCCAAACTCAAGAGGAGTAAATCTGTTACTCGTAGATACGCAAAGGAACTGGATCAATATTTAACTCTACCAACACTTCAAAGAAGCGAAGACCCATTTCTTTGGTGGAAAAAAAAATGAGAGACTTTACCAATATTGAGCAATTTGGCTTCAAAATATATAAGCACACCACCATCATCTGTTGAGAGCAAAAGTACAGTACAAAAGTAGTACAAGTGGTAATATCTATGAACCTACAAGGGAATAGGCTGTGTCCTGAAAATGGGGAAACTCTTATGTTTCTGCATTATAACTTAAGAGTATTCAACTTTAAATACTGATGAGCTTGAGAGCTGAGATAGAAAACAACATGAATTTAAGAGGCAACAGTATAAAAAGAAAACAAGGAAAACTGCCAAAATTTAGTAGTATTTTTATGCAATTTGTATGTATGTATTTTTAGTATTTGTATTAACAATGAATCAATTATAATATGTTAATGTTTCATAATTTATGAATGATTTCTTAATAAAGTTAAAAAAAAAAAAAAAAGGCAAAGGCTATAATATCAAAAATGACTAACAATTTTGAAAATTATATTGGTATTGTTATTTGTTACTGTGTCAAAGCTATCTGATGATTAACTTGGCAGTTATGAAATGGTCTTGTAAAGGTTGGTTTGTTCTGGTAAAGGATTTAAGCAATCGGCCGATCAATCATGTGAATAGCCGATTACCGATTAATCGGTAATATGGCCGATTAGGCCGATTACCGATTATCTGCCAATTAATCGGTGCATCCTTAATATATATATATATATATATATATATATATATATATATATATTATATATATAATTATATATATATATATATATATATATTTATATATATATATATATATATATATATTATATATATATATATATATATATATATTATATATATATATATATATATATATATATATATATATATATATATATATATATATATATATATATATATATAGGAACCGACCGGGGCCCCCCGGTCCTGGCTAACCCCAGCCATTTTTACTGGCTAAAAATCAGGGACATCCGGGGTTTGCCTGCCGGGGTTAAAATGGCAAATTATACTTGAGGGGACAATCCAAATTTTTTTTTTAATTTTCAGCCAATTCTCTTGAAATTTTCAGTGTATATAGCTTTTTTCCTGGTGAAAAAAAAAGTCCATTTCTAGCATTTTTCTGAGTCTATAATTGCTAAAAAGTTTTTTTTTAGGGCAAATTTGACCCTTTTCAAATGAATGGCGGGGCCAAACCACTTTTCGGAATAACCTTGAAATTTGGATATATATTTATAATTCTATTGGCAACGAAAACATTTAACAGACATTTGTTCCCAGAGTTATAGAAAAAATGTTATAAGCCCAAAACTGAACACCTATAGAAAAAAAAATTGAAAAAAAAATCCACCTTTTCAGTCAATAAAATTTAAAACAAAACTATAACTATAACATTCCTTATTTTAGAAGGGTGCATAGAGGAGGGATGGGGCTACAAATTCTTCTCTATACTTTATTCGATGCGAGTCATTGGTTTCGAAATATAGCCTCTCAAAAAAGGTCCATTTTTGACCAAATTTCAAATATTTCCAAAGTTTGAGAGGCTATATCTAGCTTCAACCAAAAAGCATTTAATAATGCTCTAAATAAAAATTGTAGCCCTGTCCCTCCTCTAAACAATTATCCAAAATTAAAAAAAAAATAGGTTGCATGTTTTTTAAATAATTTTTTTTTCGGGAAGGGTATGATTTTTTATTTTTTTTAAATTTCAAGTGCTTATATCTTTTTTTCTAGATGTGATATCAAAAATCTGTTCTCACCAATGCAAGAAATTGAGGCTAAGATTATTCAGTTAAATTTTCAGCTCATGTGGACCAGTGGTTTGACCCGCTATTCATTTTTTTCAACTTTGTGTCCAAATAACTTTCAAACCGTTATAGACTCAGAAAAATGCTCAAAATCAACTCAGAACTTTGAAAAAATTCATATTCCCTGAAAATTTCAGCTCAATCAGTCAAATAATAAATAAAAAAAATTTTAAACAAAATATAAGAAAATTAAGATTTTTTTCTTGCTTTTTTTCAATATTTTCTTTTTCTTTTCTGTTTATTTTGACAACTCCTTTTCTGCTAGTGAATGCTCATCTTTGTGTTTTGATTTTAGATGCCCCATAAAGATTTGGTTGAAAATTTTTTACTTGTACCACCCGGAGGTCCTCTTCTAATTTTCTGACTGCAGATGTTACATTTAGCTATTTCAAGCCTATCCTGAAACATTGTAAAGTACTTCCATACTGCTGAAGCTGATATTTTAACCATATTGACTGAAAGTATAAAAAAAATAATAATTTTTAAATAATGTAGCTAATTGATTCAAGTTTGATACATAGCAATGATATAAAAATGATATGTATAATATAGGTTATATTGATAATTTTATATCTTACATTTTTTCAAACTTTACTTTGTGGGCTTATAGGTAAAGCTGTTGAATCACTATTATGAATCAAAAAAAAAAATTTTTTTTAATTTTTCGATTTTTTATTATACAAAATCTGTAATTTTCTGACATTTTTCCGGAGAAAATGCATATAATCATTAATTTAAGTGAATGGTGGCTATTCTACGCCTTTCTTATAATTAAATAAACCTCAATTAACTTTATATCTAATTGTTTTAACCTAAAATTTTATTGCTTTTGACCCCTTTACAAATTTTAGGCAACCCCAGCCAGAACCCCTGCCCCGGCAAAATTCCAGCCCTCGGTCCCTATATAATATATATATATATATATATATATATATATATATATATATATATATATATATATATATATATATATATATATAGATATATATATATATATATATATATATATAACAATATATGGCCTTAAAGCAACTTACCTCTGATCTTGTATTTCAAAATGAGGCAGAGAAGACATTTCTCAATGCTTAAAAACTCAGTTCCTCCATATCTCTACTCAACACAACCTTCCACACAACTATGACAGTTTTAAAAACACACACTAAAACCTTTATCTGTCCTTAACATTCTCAGTTTCTTTTTTTTATGGTCTTTCTTAGAAGGATCATATTACTTCTCTTTCTAAACAAGCTTCCAAGAGTTTTTGTGTTCTGATGCAGCTTCAAATTTCTTTACACCACCCTCATTGCTAGCTCATTTATTGGGATACTGTTTGCCGATGTATAGAGTATACATCACATATCTGGGGGTCCACTCATACAGTTCTCCTAGAAATGGAGAAATCTAGAGCTGTTCATCTTATAAGCTCTACTGACTGACATTACCTGAAGTTTCTGCCCATTTAATTGTTACATTAGCATTACTGTCTATACTATCTTTATTATAATAGATACTGCTCTTCTGAACTCTCTCGTTGCATACCTCCTCTACATATTTCACACCTTTTTACAGTTATAATTTCTCTAATTTATTTTCTGAAAAAATATTCTATAAATTCATTTTTGTGAGACTAGAGCAATGACATGAGTAAAATTACTCTTTCTATAACTTTTAATAATAAGACAAAATGTGTTAGAAAATAAGATAAAACCTTTGAAAAACTCTAAAAATTTTCCTATAAGGAATACTGAAAGCAAAAATGTATCTCAATAAGCCATGTAGCTGAAAGAGAACATTTGGCAGGCACTTGACACTTTGACTCCCAATATAGACTGCAACTTCCCATAATATGGAAAAGCATGTGAAGACATTCCTTGAAACTAACAGCAATTGTTTCCAATACTGTATATGTGATGTCAATACAATTCTCACATACTGAAGTTTATTTGCAGTATATTTTATTAACTAATAACTACTACTTTGATAAGTACAGTATATATCTGAGGCCAATAACAAGAGGGGCACCCTGTAGTATCTTCAAAACATTGATTTTAAAAATTTTTATATGTGAGAATACAGACATACATGAAAAATTCTATTTTAAAATTAGAACTCTTAAAATATGATCTCTTCTCAAGTTTCAAGGTTAAATTTAATTTATCTTACATGGTATATTTGGCCCTACTACTAAGTAACCTTTCATTCTCAACAGAAGAGGGTAGAGCAGAAATATTTATGAGTCAATATACATAAAATAATAGGCAAAATAATTACCAAAAAATTTATAACTACTGAGAAAAAATATACTGATTTTGTGAATAGCAATAATGATTAATTGTCCCATCACTATATATATATATATATATATATATATATATATATATATATATATATATATATATATATATATATATATATATATATATATATATATATATATATATATATATAAAGGTGTGTGATTTTACTTTGGTTTAGTAGTTGGTTAAAATTAATTTTGTTAAAATAATCAAGATTGCAAGTTCCAAGAGTAAAAATGGGGCAGTCCTTGATAGGCCTATGTGGCTTCTTACTATCCTATTCTCTTATTTCTTTATGTCTAAAAGTTTGATCAGAAAATGCTGCACAAGGTTAAATCTTTTAGTAATCTATGGTAATATATCAAATTATCATCAAATACACCGTTTTTCATATGGCACTTAGATTACAAAACCTAGGTCTATTAACCTTTGATAATAGCAAGGTATACCCTTACATTACCATAATTGTCAAATTATCCTAAAATCAAAGTCATAAAGGATTAATGTTGACTAATGGAACGCTTATGGCTAATATTTCAAAGTACAATTTTCAATGAATTTGCCTAGGCTGCTCTTCCGAAGAACGTGATGCTCCTATTGTTCCTGAACAAAAAAACAAAACAGTAAATTTATAAGAAGATTTGCAGCTTACAAAAAAAAAAACGACAGAATTCTGTAAATCAACTGAAATTCGTAAAGTCCCAAGTTAATATCCTTTTAAATGTGGAGATATATATTATGTAGTAAAACAATAAACAAGAAGATTATTGTGGAACTTTATGGATAAAAGGTAAATACGCTTCCGCAACAAATCTGCCAGGCTATTCACATTTTTCGTTTTAAAATTAGGACCTATGCCAGGCTTCAAAGTACAATTTTTTATGACTCGAATAAAACTAAGATTTTTAAAAAAGAAATTATCGCGTAAATTTCAGTCCCTTGAAACTTTTGCAAAGATTTATAACAAGATAAATATTTAAAAATGAACATTTTATAAAATTATAAAATTATTTATTAATATTAACTTTGTTACCGTTTTCTTTCGTAACCCCTGCATTCCTAATTTCTCGTCTTCGTTGCATCTCTCTCTCTCTCTCTCTCTCTCTCTTCTCTCTCTCTCCTCTCTCTCTCTCTCTCTCTCTCTCTCTCTCTCTTCCTCTCTCTCTCTTCCTCTCTCTCTCTCTCTCTCTCTCTCTCTCTCTCTCTCTCTCTCTCTCTCCTCTCTCGCTCTTCCTCTCTCTCTTCCTCTCTCTCTCTTTTTTTTTTCTTTTTTTTTTCTTTCTCTCTCTCTATTCTCTCTCTTCTCTTCTCTCTCTCTCTCTCTCTCTCTCTCTCTCTCTCTCTCTCTCTCTCTCTCTCTCTCTCTCTCTCTCTCTCTCTCTTCTCTCTCTCTCTCTTCTCTCTCTCTCTCTCTCTCTCTCTCTCTCCTCTCTCTCTCTCTCTCTCTCTCTCTCTCTGTAAAATTAATATTTTATCATAAAAAATTAAGCATATAATTTTTTGGTGCTTAAAAATTACGATCAGTTATGAACCTAGCTGTTCTAAATCAGAGTTGGAGATTTTTTTAATTTTTTAATAAATAAAATTCAGGGTATTCATAATAAAAATCAAAATAAATAAAGCAGTTCATTGTTTACGGGTTTTTTTTATTTTATTGATTTTGATTTTTTTTTTCACATAACATCGCTTCTTCATATTTTTAAGTTCAGAATATCATAACAGTGCTTTAAATAAGCAAATGAATTAAAATTAAAATAAATTAAAACATTTTATCGAGCTGGGGGGAAAAATTAATCAACAACCAACGATATATATTGCTAAATTATTGAAACCTGCAACAAGATTTTATTTTTAAATTCTGGCTTTAGAATTACAGTAAAAGGCGGGTGAGTTATATAAAATTTACTAATTTTAAAATTTCAATGAAAATATTTTTTTAATTTAATTATATATATATTTATTTATTATTTTTTTCCTTTGAAAGCTGTACGAGAAAGACTGTGACGCAGCAACTCTTATTAATTGCAAATTTCATTTAATTAAAAAACAAAAAATAAATATAAGATATCAAGGTATTTATAAAATTAAACTAATATTCAAAAAAGTTTACTGCAATTAACTTGTTCCATAAAATTGTGTAAAAAAAAATGGAGCATAAGAGAATGAAAAGATTTAGGATTAAAATGTGCGAGCATTCAGCAATTTACCACAGAATCTCTCTCTTTTTAAACTCCCCAATCCTGAATTATGAATCAAATTTTAAAATTAATGATTCTTGATTTTTTTTAAAATTATTTTTCTGATTTTATTGATTTTTTTAG
>SEYY01000033.1:26097-58768 GCA_009176605.1 Armadillidium nasatum | reverse complement strand
GAGGCCACCAACATATGACATACCTGGTCAAAAGCCTTGGATATGTCAAACGCCACCACACAAGACTCCCCGAAGTCTCTAAGGGCAGAAGACCATAATCAATAAGATAGGAAAGTATGTCACCAAGTTGACCAAGTGTCGAAAGCCATACTGGTGATCAGAGAGAAGAGAATGAGACTCCAAATGATCCAGGAAATGAGAGTTGAGGAGAGTTTCAAAAATTTTAGACAGAACACAAGTGAGAGCTATAGGTCGATAGTTAGAAGGGTCAGAGTGACTACCTTTTTTGAGATCGGCTAAACAAATGCGCGCTTCCAGCATTGAGGAAAAGTATTAGTATTAAGGCATAGAGTAGAGCTGAACGAGGACAAAATGCCATCCGGGCCACTGACTTTCCTGATGTTCATAAATTTCAGGATTCCATGCACCTGATCATGAGTAATTACAAGCAGAGACATAGACACCTGAGAGGAGAAGGAGTAGAGGAGGGATGCTGGAATTGAGCAGGGTGGAATTAGATGAGAAAAAGGAGGCTGAAGAGATTAGCCTTTTCAGAGGGAGTATTAGCTACAGAACCATAAGAGCGAATAAGAGGAGGAAAGGCAGATTTACAGAAGTTGTTAAAGATATTATCTGCCTATCCCATCAAGGATCAAGGGCCCTACCTTTTCAGCAGAGACAGAAGTGTCCCTCGAGACAAATCAAGATTCACTCCAATGGTAGTTAGCAAAGAAGCGATGCATTGCCCCCCTAATTTGCTCAATTAAAGTGCCTGAAAACCTTTAGGGCATGGTGGAACTGTTGGAGAGAAAGCATTACAAGTAAGAGCTATAAGATTATGTTCAGAGTTACCAATAGGAGGGAAAATGGTGTATTTATATCTAGGAGTAGTAGTGGTGAAGCATAAATAAAGTGTGCTCAAGAACTGGTTAGGGCAATCTAAAATGTGTGTGGGTTCCCTAATCAACTGCTCCAGATCATTGAGAATGCTGAATGATTTGGCCTCCTTCCTACCTGTATCAGTATGAGAGGAGCCCAACCATTCAGTGTGGTGTACATTGAAATCCCCTAGATAGAGGACTTCAGCATTTTGATGAGAAGTAAGTCTTGTGAGAAGAAGTAAGATATTGAAAAAAATATGGAAATCTGTTCCATTAGGGAAGCAGTAGCAGGAACACAAGATAATTGTAGTAGTAGGAAGACAGATTTTAATCCATAAAACATTGAAATTAGGAGATTCTAGATGAATGAAAAATAAATAAATAAATAAACAGATAAACAAACAAATAAATTGGCAAATAAATGCTTAAAATAAAAAATATATATAATTAGAACTTGATACTCTGTCTAGTAAAAAAAAAAAAAGTTGAATGTGGTTAAAATTTTTCCAATTGTTGAAGTTCACAAATTTTAAAACACTTAAAATAAGACACAGAAATAGAATTAAAACTAGGGAATGACTAAATACTTAAAACAATTAAAACTTTTAAAAACACTCACACACACACACTTAAGAAAAAAAATAATAAAACTGGGGAGAACTAAACACAAACTCTATCAACAACTTTAGGGGTAAGTTGGAGCAATTGTATAATTTACTTGTGGGTTGCAACTAATTACACTGATTCTGAGAACTGAAGATGTTATAAAGTTTATTTAATTGTAGGAAGAAGAAGAAGAACCAGAGACGGTTGTGTTTGAAGTACTCTCTTTATTTTACTTGTACAAATTGTTTTATTTTTAAGATATTTTATATTTTTAAGTTATTTTATATTGTTGGATGATTTATTTCTTTTGTATTACAAATAGTGGTGTTTATTAATTTAATATTAAGGTGTGATTTCTTGAAATTCTTAGAATTAGGTAAATAACTAAAGGCTAGGGTGGGCCTAATCCTTAGGATATTATCAAGAATTTAATATAATCAGCCTAAGTATATTTTTGTTTTGATTTTTGTAGAGTTGGTTAATTTCTAGTTAAAATTATTTAATTTCTGGTTAAATTCAAATATTTTACTTGGATTGTCTGGCTGGTAGTGGGCCTACCCAGTTTTTCAGATTTGGTTTTCTGATAGCCATAGGGTATATTTTTAAAACGTAGGCTAAACTAGGCCTAAGGTAGTTATAGTGATTGTTCATTTAGGATATTTGAGAAGGTTAGATTGTTGCCTAGAGCTCTTGATTAAAGTTAGGCCTTTGTAAAAATATAGTATATATAACTTTAATGGCATTAATGTTAGGCCTTTGTACCAATATACTATAACTCCAATAGAATAGTACAATAATATGAGTATGTATGTGGATGGAGGGACTGTGAGAGGAGAACATGTTAGTGATTGTACTGTCTGTATGCTGAAAGCTGAACATAAGTTAATAAAAAAGGAGATTGAAAGGATAAGTGAGGATTTGGATGAGATAAAAAAGAATGAAAGGTCTGAATCTTTGCAGTTAGAAGTAGGTAGGCTTAGTAAATGGGTATCTGAGTTGAGAAGGGAGGGTAGTGTTAGGAAGAAGGTGGTTAGTAGTGGCTCAGTTGAGACTGGGGGCTCATGTAGGCAAGAAGTGGTGAGGGGGCAGGCTAATAGTAAGGAATTGGGGGGTAAGTAGACCTAGTGACTCACCTAGGCAGGAATTTGAGAGGGGAGGGCTATAGAGGCAGATAGGACTGCAGATAGATTGTTGTAGAGAATAGAAGTAATAAAATTAGGATCTTGAGGGACACTAGACCTGTGACCTGCAGTAACAGGTTTAGCTGTCTTTCTGATGGGGAGGAATCTGCAGTGGCCATTTGTGATGTTGGGTTTCCCAAGAGGAAGACTGAGGCATTACTGATTGGTGACTCTCAGATACAATATTTACATAGGACTTTTAGAAATACAGATAAAAGGAAACGAATGAGAGTATGCTATCCAGGTGCACGAGTAAATGATATAGTGGACAGAATAGATAGAGAGATTACAGATACGAATGTGAATACAAGAGTGATTGTCCATGTTGGAAAAAATGATATAGGTTATAGAAGGTCAGAGGAACTGATAGCAAGCTAAAGGAATTTGATTGAAAGACAGAAAGTAAGTGGTAGGAAATGAAAGTGTCAGGTATATTACCTAGTTGGGAGCAGGGCTAGAATGGGAAAGTAGGGCCTTTGGTGTAAATGAAAGGGTTAGGAATTTATGTTTATCAGAGAATATTGGATTTTTGGATCACAGGGAAGAATTTCAGGACAAGAATCTGTTTGCAAGAGATGGAGTTCACCTTAGTTGAGAGGGTGTGCAGCTTCTAAGTCACATGCTGGAGAGATGTCTGCTGGGAAACTACGTAAGGATAGGGGTGAAGGGCATAATATTGGCACTGCTAGTTGTGGAGATGGTGATTTTAATACTGATAGTGGTATGAATATAAATAGAGTGCTTAAAAATATGGTCCTATTAATAAAAATGGAGACAATAATAGAAATAAAGATGGTAAGGATACATATAAGTACATGTTTAGTATGAAATGTTAAACAAATGCTCAGAGCCTTAGAAACAAAAAAGATGAATTGACAAGTTATATTATAGAGGATAATCTCAACATTGTTTGCATTACTGAAGCATTTGTTAATGAGGGATTTTACGGAGACTCCTACAGAAATATGAAAGATAGATATTCATTTTATCTATACCAACATAGAGAAAGGAATGGTGGAGGTGTAGCACTATGTTAAAATCAATATTGAATCAGTGTTAATAGCTGACATTAAAACAAATCAGGATGTGGAATCTCTGTAGGTAGATATTCTTATGTATAATAAATTTATACAGGATAGGAGCATTTTATAGAGCTCCTCATCAGAGTCAAGTATTAGATGAAGAAATGGTGAAGGAAGTCAAGGTAGCATGTCAAAATAATGTAAAAGGGATAGCCATAATGGGAGATTTTAATTTTCCAGACATTGAGTGGAATACCTTGAGTAGTATAGTTAATAGAAGGTCAGTATTTATAAACTGTATTCTATACAACTTATTGAGTCAGGTGCCGACCGACAAGGCATGTAGCATTGTTAGATTTAATATTAACAAATGATGAAAATATGGTGAATGATATCGAAGTAGGGGAGACTTTAGGAGCTAGTGATCATTATATTATTAGATTTAAATGGAATGTGAGGTCTGTGTCCAAATTGAAAGTCAATAGGAAAAAGAGATTAGATTTTAGAAACAGAGATTTTAGCTAATTCCGAGCAATGCTCAATGAAATTGACTAGGATAAGGAGTTTAATGGTCAAAATTGTTTCATCATGTGGGAATACTTCAAGCAAATATTGGCTACCATCAGTCTGTGTTTTAAAGATAAACCTATTAGGGTGGCGAATAGAAAACTAATTGGTGGAGTAGAGAGATAAAAGAGAAAATCAGTGAAAGCGTAGATGTTTTTAAAATATTCAAAGGTAGGAGGGGAGGAAGATTTGGAACTAGGGGACCGACCAGGGCCGGTGCCTAAAATTTGTAAAGAGGTCAAAAACACTGAAATTTACTTCAAAAAATTAGATATAAATTTAATTGAGGTTTATTATTTTAGAAGGCATAGAATAGCCAAAATTCACTTAAATTAATGATTATACGAATTTTTCTCCAAAAAAATCAAAAAATTACGCTTTGTATAAAAAAGTAAAAAATAAAAAAAATTTGTTTTGATTCCATATAGTGATTCAACAGCTTTATCTGGTAAGACCCTAATGTAAAGTTTGAAAAAATGTAAGATATAAAATTATCAATATAACCTGTATTTATACATATCATTGTTATTTATTGCTATGTATCAAACTTGTATCAATTAGCTACATTATTTCAAATTATTATTTTTTTTATTTTCAGTCAATATTTAAAAACAGTTTCATAATAAGTACTTTCAATGTTAAATAAGGCTATAGCTAAATGTAACATCTGCAGCCAGATTGAAGAGGACCTCCAGGTGCTACAAGTAAAAAATTTTCAAGTAACTCTTATGGGTATCTAAAATCAAAACACAAATAACATTCACTAGCAGAAAAGGAGCGGTCAAAAGAAACAGAAAAAAAGAAAATTTTAAAAAAGCAAGAAGGAAATCTTAATTTTCTTATATTTTGTTTGAATATTTTTTTTATTATTTGACTGATTAAGCTGAAATTTTCAGGGTTATGTATTTTGTACCGAGTGTGATTGATTTCGATCATTTTTCTGAACATATAAGTTGAAAGTTATTTGGACCCAGTTAAAAAATGAATAGCGGGTCAACCACTGGTCCACATGACTAAAATTTAATGAATAATCTAGCCCCAATTTTTTGCATTGGTGAAACAGATTTTTGATTCAGTCTAGAAAAAGTTATAAGCACTTGAAAAAAAAAAAAAAAAAAAAAAAAAAAAAAAAAAAAAAAAAAAATACCTACTAATTTCTTTATTTTTGGACACTGTTTTGTGGAGGGACAGGGCAACATTATCATTATTATGTTTATATATGCGCGCAAAGGTGTTATTTGCTCTCTTGTCGCTAATTTGGCGTCTCACGAATTCTCTACTTTATGACTTAAAAGTCTCTTCCCATTCTACTACTAAATTTATTTGTTCTGTCTATTTATCTCTTAATTCTACGACTATAAAAAAATTCTGAGACTATTTAAACTCCAAAATAGAGCACCATTCTTTCTACTTCTCTTTCTCGAAATCATTTTTAGTGATTTCAATGTTCACCACGCCAATGGCTTTCTTCTAGTTCTTCATGATCCAGCGGTGAACTCGCACACAACATTCTATCCAGGACAACCTTGGGCAGTTGGTGCAAATCCCTACCCGAATCACTGACCGTCTTGGTGATGAATCCCAACATACTTGATATTTTCCTAAATTCTTATCCTTCTCTTATACTGTTAAACTCTTTCCTACTCTAGGTTCATCAGATCACCTTCTTATATCTGTATCTTGTTCTGTCTCTTCAAGTCTTCCGCAAGAATGGCCTTCGTCTTCAGCAAGGAGACGTTTCTGGCTTTCGGTTGCACTTAACTGGTCTGACTTTCTGTTGCAATTCTTAGATTTCCTGTGGATGATTACTGCTTTAGTGGGAGGGTCCCTCAGAGTGTGCTGCGCGTATAACATAGGTGATTCTCTCTGACATGGAGGGGTATATTCAATTTTCTTTCCCTTCAACTAATCCAAATAAACTTTGGTTTACCTCTGCTTGTTCTCGCGCTATCCGCCGTAGGGATGCTGCCTTCTGAGATTACCGTCGTCTTCAAACTCCTGAAACTATTCAACTTATATATCACCCCGGAATCGTACAAAATATATACTCTTCAACACCAAAAACTCTTTTCTCAACCGCAAATGCAATAATCTTGTGGATCCTCTCCTCTTGCCTTTCTAGCATTTTGCAAAATTTTAATTCTAACTTTGCTTTTCCTCTTTCATTAATCTAAAAATGTCAACTCTAACTAACTCTAATTTTTTCTGATGGCACAACTGCAATTCACCTTCTACTAAAGCTGAAATCATCACTCATACTTTTGCTTCTAATTCTACCTTAGACGATTTCGGAGCTTTTCCTCCTTTCAACCCCCTCCAACTTATGTATGCCTAGCATTCTAATTTCTCCTGAAGATTTTATTTTTGGTATACCTCTCTCTCTCTCTCTCTTTCTGAGCTTAACACTAAGAAGGCGTTGGTCCTGATGATATCACTGCGGTTCTCAAAAATTGTGCATCCGAGCTTGCACCCAGACTTGGTAAACTATTTCCTCTTTGCCTTTCTACTTTGACCTTCCTTTCTTGCTGGAATTGTGCGCTCATTCAACCTGTGCCGAAGAAGAGGGGCCCCTCTGAACACTTTAACTACCGTCCTATTTTTTTGACCTTCGTTCTTTCTAAAGTTTTTGAATCTATCCTTAACAGGAAAATTGGAAACACCTTAATTATTCTTAATCTTATCTCTGATCGCCAGTTAGGCTTTCGTAAAGAACTTTCTACTGGTAATCTTCTTTCCCTTCTTTCTTGACTCTTGGTCCTCCGCTCTTCGGGGTTTCGGTAATCTTTCGCTGTGGCGCTAGACATATCGAATCCTTTGACAGAGTCTGCCACAAAGCTTTGATTTCTAAATTCCACTCTTTCGGAAATCTATCCTTCTCTCTGTAACCTTCTCCTTCTAATTTCCTTCCGGTCGTTCTATAGCAGCAGTAGACGGCCACCGTTCTTCCTATAAATCTATAAATAGTGGTTGTTCCTCAAGATCTGTTGTTCTCCAAACTCTTTTTCTAATTTTCAATAATGTTCTCTCTCTATTTCTTCGTCTCCTACACACTCCTATGCCGATGACTCCACCCTTCATTACTCCTTTCAATTTGAAAGACGTCCCTCCCAACAGTTGATAGATTCAAGAAGGATGGTCTTGGCGCAACTGACCTTTGACCTCTCGTATTTCAAAATTGGGGCAGAGAAAACTTTTTTTTTTTTTTTTCAATGCCTCAAAAACATAATTCCTCCATCTTTATACTCGACACAATCTTCCACACAACTATGATATCTTCTTCGAAACCACTCAACTCAAACCTTCATCTGTCCTCAAATTCTCGATGTTTCTTTCTTCGTGATATTTCTTTGAAAGATTACATTATTTCTCTCACTAAACACAAGCTTCTAAGAGTTGGTGTTCTGAGGCGCCTTCGTGGTTTTACGCCATCCAGTTGCTTGCTCTGTTATAGGGGTGTTGTTCGTCCCTGTATGGGTATGCCTCGCACATCTGGGGTGGTTCCACACATTAAGCTCTCCAAAAGGTGGAGTCTAGGCCTTTCATCTTATAAACTCTTTGGCTTTTACTTACTCTCTCCAATCTCTTTGTTCCGGTCGAATTGTTGCGTCGACTCTTTCTTTACTTTCGCTATTACAACGACATTGCTCTTCTGACTCTCACGTCGCATCCTCCTCCATGGAAGGGCTGTGCGACACGACTTTCTACACAGTCTCATCCTTTCTCTGTCCGACCCCAGACTTAACCGCTATTATCATTGTTACATATACTCTACTGGTAAAGTCTTGAACACACTCCCTTCTATTTTCCAAACTTCCTTTGACTTGCACATTTTCAATTGGCGTGTGTCGGGTAACGTCGGCCATTAGCAACCAGATTCATAATGTTCCCCCATTCTGGTGGAATTTGGTGGGCCAACGGCCTTTGCTCACCAGAGGAGACAAAAAATTTACTATATATTTTTTTTTTTTTATGTCTCCTCCGGTGGGCAAAGGCCAGGAGGCCTACCAAATTCCACCGGAGTTGGGAAAGGTCTATAATCATGGTCGATGGTGGCCGACGTGTCCAAACACACGGCGTTTGAAAGTATGCAAGTCAAAGGAAGTTGGGAAAACAGATGAAGGGAGTGTGTTCCAGATTTTACCAGTAGAGTATATGTAAGACTGAGCATAGCGGTTAAGTCTAGGGTCGGAGAGTTGGACAGAGAAAGGATGAGAATGTGTAGAAAGGCGTGTCGCACGAGCTCTTCTCAATGGAGGAGGTATGCAACGAGAGAGTTCAGAAGAGCAGTGTCTGTTGTAATAGCGATAGTAAAGAGAGAGTGACGCAACAATTCGACGGGCAGAAAGAGATTGAAGAGAGTTAGTAAGAGTAGGAGAGTTGATGAGACGAAATGCCCTTGACTCCACCTTCTCTAAGAGAGCTGTATGTGTGGAACCACCCCAGATGTGCGAAGCATACTCCATATAGGGACGAACAACACCCCTATACAGAGCAAGCAACTGGGGTGGCGTGAAGTAATTCTGAAGGTGCCTCAGAACACCCAACCTCTTAGAAACTTGTTTAGAAAGAGAAGTAATGTGATCTTTCCAAGAAAGATCACGAGAAAAAGAAACACCAAGAATATTAAGGACAGATGAAGGCTTGAGTTGTGTGTTTTCGAAGAAGATATCATAGTTGTGTGGAAGATTGTGTCGAGAGGAGAGATGGAGGAACTGAGTTTTTGAGGCATTGAAAACAACCATGTTTTCTCTGCCCCAATTTGAAATACGGGAAAGATCAGAGGTTAGTTGTTCCAAGGCTACCCTTCTCGAGTCTATCAACTGCTGTTGGGTGGGACGTTTTTCAAAATGGAAGGAATAATGAAGGGTGGAGTCATCAGCATAGGAGTGGATAGGAGATGAGGTGATGGAGAGAAGGTCATTAATGAAGAGTAGAAAAAGTGTTGGTGATAGTACAGAACCCTGAGGAACACCACTATTAATAGATTTAAAGGATGAACGGTGGCCGTCTACAACAGTTGCTATAGAACGACCGGAAAGGAAATTAGCGAGAAGATCACAGAGAGAAGGATAGATACCGAAAGAGGGAAGTTTAGAAATCAAAGCTTTGTGCCAGACTCTATCGAAGGCTTTCGATATGTCCAGCGCCACAGCAAAAGATTCACCGAAATGCCGAATAGCGGAGGACCAAGATTCAGAGAGAAGGGAAAGAAGATCACCTGTAGAGCGTTTCTTACGAAAGCCATACTGGCGATCAGAGATAAGATTAGAAGAATTGAGATGCTTCCAAATCTTCCTGTTAAGGATAGATTCGAAAACTTTAGAGAGAACGGAGGTCAAAGAAATAGGACGGTAGTTGGAGGGTTGAGAGGGGTCCCCCTTCTTCGGCACAGGTTGAATGAGCGCACGTTTCCAGCAAGAAGGGAAGGTTGAAGTAGATAGACAAAGACGAAATAGTTTACCGAGGCAGGGTGCAAGCTCGAAAGCACAAGTTTTGAGAACCACAGGAGGAATACCATCAGGACCGTACGCCTTCTTAGTATTAAGCTCAGAGAGAGCAGAAATGACATCTTTAGAAGAAATTCTAATTTTAGGCATAATTGAGTTAGAGGGGGTTGAAGGAGGAGGAATAGCTCCGGAATCGTCTAAGGTTGAATTAGAGGCAAAAGTTTGAGCAAAGAGTTCAGCTTTAGAAGAAGGTAAAACAGCAGTTGTGCCGTCGGAAGATATTAAAGGAGGGAAAGAGGAAGAAGCAAAGTTAGAGTTTACATTTTTTGCAAAATGCCAGAAAGAACGTGAAGAAGAGGAACCAGAAAGATTATTGCATTTTTTACGGAGAAAGGAGTTTTTAGTGTTACGAAGGATAGATTTTGCACGATTCCGGGATGAAATATAAGTAGCGTGAGTTTCAGGAGTTTGAAGACGACGGTAATCCCTGAAGGCAGCATCCCTGCGGCGGATAGCACGAGAACAAGCAGAGTTAAACCAAGGTTTATTAGGTTTAGTAGAAGGGAAAGAATATGGAATGTATGCCTCCATGCCAGAGAGAATCACCTCGGTAATGCGTTCTGCACACTCCGAGGGACCCCTCCCACGGAAGCAATAATCATTCCACGGGAAATCAAAGAAGTACGACCGCAAGTCCGACCAGCTTGCGGCACCGAAGTGCCACAAGCGTTTCCTTTCCGTAGAAGGGGGTCTTTCCTGCGGAAGACTTGAAGAGATAGGAGAGGATACAGAGATAAGAAGATGATCGGAGGAACCCAGAGGAGGAAAGAGTTTAACAGTATAAGGAGAAGGATTAGAAGTTAGGAAAAGGTCTAGAACGTTGGGTTCATCTCCAAGACGATCAGGGATACGAGTAGGGAGCTGCACCAACTGCTCAAGGTCGTTTTGGATAGCGAAAAGGAAGGCACGTTCACCAGCTGTATCATGAGAACTAGAAGAAAGCCATTGGCGGTGGTGAACATTGAAATCACCTAATATGATGATTTCAGAGAAAGGAGAAGAAGAGAGAATGTGCTCTATTTTGGAGTTTAATAGTCGAAGAATTTAGCATAGTCAGTAGAATTAGGAGATAAATAAACTGAACAAATGAATTTAGTCATAGAGTGGCAAGAGAGCCTAAGCCATAAGGTGGAAAATTCGGAAGACTCCAAATTAGAGACACGAGAACAAACGACATCGTTGCGCACATATGCACAACAACCGCCTTTGGCTGAAAATTGAGGATAGAGACAGTAGGAGGAAACAGAATAGGGTTTGCTATCAGAACGCTCAAACATCTGAGTTTCGGTCAAGAATAAGAGGTGAGGTCTAGAAGAAGAGAGGTGATGTTCAACAAAGAAATTAGAGTGCAGACGCGAATGTTGCAAAAGTTTATGAAAAAGAAGATCGTGCACCAGGAGAAGCCGGCCATATTATATATATATATATATATATATTATATATAATATATATATAATATATATATATATAATATATAATATATATAATATATATATATATATTATTAAAGGCTATTTGTTTGAAGAGAGATATAGCCTAAAAACTTTGGGAATTTATGAAATTTGGTAAAAAAATTGACAGTCTACAAGGCTATATCTCGAAACCAACGAATCGCATTGAATAAAGATATAGAGAGGAATTCGTATCCCCATCCCTCCTCTATAAACCCACCAAAAAATAAATGTTATGTTGTAGTTTTTTTTTATTTTTTTGTCCGAAAAGTGGATTTTTTTTTAATAGCTATTCAGTTTTGGCTTACTAACATTTTTCCTGTAACTCTTAGGAACAAAAATCTGTTACAATTTTTTGTTGCTAGTAGAATTCTGAATATACAGTAAGAATTTCAGGTCATTCCAAAAAGTGTTTTTTTCCCCAGAATTCATTTGAAAAAGGGTCAAAAAGAGAAGAAAAATTTTTTTTAATAGTTATAGACTCAAGAAAACACTAAAAAAAGAGAAAAGCTATATACACTGAAAATTTAAGAAGAATCGGCTGAAAATAAAAAAAAAAAAAAATGAAATTGAATTGTCCCCTCAAGTATAATTTCCCATTTTAACCCCGGCTGGCAAACTCCGGTTTTCCCTAATTTTTAGCCGGGGCCCGGGGTCAGTAAAAATGGCCGGGGCCCCGGTCGGTTCCTATTTGGAACATTATAAGAGAATTAGGAATGAACTTAACCACTCAATAAGAAGAGCAAAGAGAATGACAAAAATTAATTTGGAAAGGAACAGTAATAAAAACCTGAAAAAGTTTTTTAGCTTCTATAAATTTAATTTTTTGTCATTCTCTGCTCTTCTTATTGAGTGGTTAAGTTCATTCCTAATTCTCTTATAATGTTCCAAATAGGAACCGACCGGGGCCCCGGCCATTTTTACTGACCTTGGGCCCCGACTAAAAATCAGGGAAAACAAGGGTTAAAATGGCAAATTAAACTTGAGGGGACAATCCAATTTCAATTTTTTTTTTTTTTTATTTTCAGCCGATTCTTCTTAAATTTTCAGTGTATATAGCTTTTCTCTTTTTTTAGTGTTTTCTTGAGTCTATAACTATTAAAAAAAATTTTCTTCTTCTTTTTACCCTTTTCAAATGAATTGCGAGGCAAACCACTTTTTGGAATGACCTGAAAATTGTACTGTATATTCATAATTTTATTGGCAACAAAAACTTATAACACACATTTGTTCTAGAGTTACAGGGAAAATTTATAAGCCCAAAACTGAATAGCTATTAAAAAAAAAATCCACCTTTTCGGACAAAAAAATTAAAACAAAAAAAACTACAACTACTAACATTTATTTTTGGTGGTGTACAGAGAAGGATGGGATACAAATTCCTCTCTATACTTATTCAATGCGATCGTTGCGTTTCTAGATATAGCCTTGAAGACGGTCAATTTTTACCAAATTTCATAAATTCCCAAAGTTTTTTACGCTATATCTCTCTTCAAACAAAATAGCCATTTAATAATATATATATATATATATATATATATATATATATATATTAATATATATATATATATATATAATTATATATATATATATATATAATAATATTATATGCCGGCTTGCCCTGGTGCACGATCTTCTTTTTCATAAACTTCTGCAACATTCGGTCTCTTTTCTAATTTCCACTTGTCGAACACCACCTCTCTTCTTCTAGACTCATCTCTTATTCTTAACCAAACTCATGTTTTGAGTGCTCTGACAGCAAGCCCTTCTGTTCCTCCGACTGTCTCTATCTCAATTTTTCATCCAAAGGCGTGTTGCGCTTATGTGCGCAACGATTTTGATTTTCTCGTGTTTATTTGGGTCTTCTGAATCCTCTACCTTATGGCTTAACTTCTTGCAACTCTAACTAATTTATTGTTCTTTATATCTCCTAACTCGACAGACTATCCAAAATTCTTCGACTATCTTAACTCCAAAATAACACATTCTCTTCTTCTCCTTTCTCCGAAATCATCATATTAGGTGATTTCAATGTTCACCACCGCCAATGGCTTTCATCTAGTTCTCACGATCCAGCTGGTGAACTCGCCTTCCAATTTTCTATCCAGAACAACCTTGAGCAGTTGGTGCATCTCCCTACCCGTATCCCTGATCGCCTTGGTGATGAACCCAACATACTTGATCTTTTCCTAACTCTTATCCTTCTCCTACACTGTTAAACTTTTCCTCCTTGGGTTCATCCGATCACCTTCTTATCTCTTATCTTGTCCTGTCTCTTCAAGTCTTCCGCAAGAACGGCCCCCGCCTTCGCGAGGAGACTTTCTGCATTTCGGTGCCACTAACTGGTCTTGACTTGCGGTTGTACTTTTCTGATTTTCCATGGAATGATTACTGTTTCCGTGGGAGGGGTCCCTCTGAGTGTGCTGAGCGCATAACCGAGGTGATCCTCTCTGGCATGGAGGCGTACATTCCATATTCTTTCCCTTTACTACTAAAACCTTGTTTAACTCTGCTTTTCTCGTGCTTTCGCCCAGGGACGCTGCCTTAAGGGATTACCGTCGTCTTCAAACTCCAGAAACTCATGCATCTTATATTTCATCCCGGAATCGTTTAAAATCAATTCTCCATAATACTAAAAACTCCTTTCTCCGCTCAAAATGCAACAATCTTTCTGGCTCTACATCCTCACGCCCTTTCTGGCATTTTGCAAAAAATGTCAACTCTAACTTTGCTTCTTCCTCTTTCCCTCCTTTAGTATCTTCTGACGGTACAACTGCCGTTTTGCCTTCCTCTAAAGCTGAACTCTTCTCTCAACTTTGCTTCTAATTCAACCTTAGACGATTCCGGAGCTGTTCCTCCTCCTTCCAACTCATTTATGCCTAAAATTTTAATTTCTTCTAAAGATATTTCTGCTCTCTCTGAGCTTAACACTAAGAAGGCGTACGGTCCTGACGGTATCCCTCCTGTGGTTCTCAAAACTTGTGCTTCCGAGCTTGCACCCTGCCTTGGTAAATTTTTCACCTATGTCTTTCTACTTCAACCTTCCCTTCTTGCTGGAAAACGTGCTCTCATTCAGCTGTGCCGAAGAAGGGGGACCCCTCTCCCTCTAACTATCGTCCAATTTCTTTAACCTCCGTTCTTTCTAAAGTTTCGAATTTATTTTACAGGAAATTTGGAAACATCTCAATTCTTCTAATCTTATCTCTGATCGCCAGTATGGCTTTCGTAAGAAACGCTCTACTGGTGATCTCCTTTCCCTTCTCTCTGACTCTTGGTCCTCCGCTCTTCGGCATTTCGGTGAATCTTTCTGTGCGCTAGACATATCGAAGCTTTCGATAGAGTCTGGACAAAGCTTTGATTCCAAAACTTCCTTTGAATCTATCATTCTCTCTGATTCCCTTCGGTCGTTCTATAGCAGCTGTTGTAGACGCCACTCTTTTTAAATCTATAACAGTGGTGTTCCTCAAGGATCTGTCCTATCCCCAACACTTTTTCTACTATTCATTAATGATATTCTCTCTGTTACCCATCTCCTATCCACTCCTATGCTGATGACTCCACCCTTCATTACTCTTTCATTTGAAACGCCCCTCTCAACAACAGTTATAGATCAAGAGGTTGCTTTGGCACTGACCTTTGATCTATCTCGTATTTCTAATTGGGCAGAGAGAACATGGTGTTTTCAATGCACCAAAACTCAATTCCTCCATCTTCCTCTCGACACATCTTTCACACAACTATGATATCTTCTTCGAAACACTCACTCAACCTTCATCTGTTCTTATATTTCGTGTTTCTTTTTCTCGTGATCTTTCTTGGAAGATCACATTACCTCTCTTTTTAACAAGCTTCTAAAGGTAGGTGTTCTGAGGCGCCTTCAGTATTTCTTCCACCCCAGTGCTTGCTCTGTATAGGGTGTTGTTCGCCCTGTATGGAGTATGCTTCCATATCTGGGGTGTTCCACACATATAAGCTCTCCTAGAGAAGTGGAGTCTAGGGCATTTCGTCAAACTCTCCTGCTCTTACTAACTCTCTTCAATCTCTTTCTGCCCCGTCGAATTGTGCGCACTCTCTCTTTACTATCGCTATTACAATGGACACTGCTCTCTGAACTCTCTCGCGCATACTTCCTCCTCTGAGAAGGGCTCGTGCGACTCGACTTCCACACAGTCTCTCCTTTTCTCTGTCAACTTCTGACCCAGCTTAACCGCTATTCTCTACATGTACTCTACTGGTAAAGTCTGGACACACTCCCTTATTGTTTTACCAACTCCATGACTTCACACTTCAAGTTTTATCGGGACATGTCGGCTTTATTTGACCGGTTCGTCTTTTCCCCCAACTCTGTGATTTTGGTAGGCCTCTGCCTTTGCCCACCAGAGTGATTAAAAAAAAAAAAAAAATATATATAAATTTTTGTCTCTCTGGTGAGCAAAGGCCGGAGGCCCACCAAATCCACCAGAATTGGGACATTATGAAGCTGGTGCTAATGGCCGACGTGACCCGACACACGCCATTGAAATGTGCAAGTCAAAGGAAGTTGGGAAAATAGAAGGGAGTGTGTTCAAGACTTACCAGTAGAGTACATTAAGAGTGAGCACAGCGGTTAAGTCTGGGTCGGAATTGACACAGAAAAGTGAGAGTGTGTAGAAATCGTGTCGCACGAGCCTTCTAATGGAGGAGGTATGCGACGTGAGAGTTCAGAAGAGCAATGTCCGTTGTAATAGCGATAGTATAGAGAAAGTGACGCAACAATTCGACGGGAACAAAGAGATGGAGAGAGTAAGTAAGAGCAAAAGAGTTTATAAGATGAAAGGCCCTAGACTCCACCTTTTCGAGAAGAGAAGATGTGTGGAACCACCCCAGATGTGCGAGCATACCCAACAGGGACGAACAACACCCCATAGAGACAGCAACTGGGTGGCGTAAAAAACCACGAAGGCGCCTCAGACACCCACATCTTAGAAGCTGTTTAGTGAGAGAAATAATGTGATCTTTCCAAGAAAGATCACGAGAAAAAGAAACACCGAGAATATTGAGGACAGATGAAGGTTTGAGTTGAGTGTTTTCGAGAAGATATCATAGTTGTGTGGAAGATTGGTCTAGTATAAAGATGAGGAATATGTTTTTGAGGCATTGAAAGCGACCATGTTTTCTCTGCCCCAATTTGAAAATACGAGAAGGTCAAAGGCAGTTGCCTCCAAGACCATCCTTCTGAATCTATAACGTTGGGAGGGCGTCTTCAAATTGAAAGGATAATGAAGGTGGAGTCATGGTATAGGAGGTGTAGGAGACGAAGAAATAGAGAGAAAACCTTTTAAAAATTAGAAAAAGAGTTGGAGTTACAACAGATCCTTGAGGACACCACTATTTAGATTTAAGGAAAACGGTGGCCGTCTACAACTGCGCTATGAACGACCGAAAGGAAAGAGGAAAGGTTACAGAGAGAAGTAGATTCCGAAGAAGGGAAGTTTGGAAATAAGCTTTGTGCAGACTCTTCAAGGATTGATATGTCTAGCGCCACAGCGAAAGATTACCGAAACCCGAAGAGCTGAGACCAAGAGTCAGAAAGTAGGGAAAGAAGATTACAGTAGAACGTTCTTTAGAAAGCCATACTGGCGATCAGAGATAAGATTAGAATAATTAAGTGTTTCCAATTTTCTGTTAAGGATAGATTCAAAAACTTTAGAAAGAACGGAGGTCAAAGAAATAGGACGCGTATTAAAGGGTTCAGAGGGGCCTCTTCTTCGGCACAGGTTGAATGAGCGCCATTTCCAGCAAGAAGGAAGGTCAAACTAGAAAGGAAAGAGAAATAGTTTACCAAGTCTGGTGCAAGCTCGGATCACAATTTTTGAGAACTGCAGAGGATACCACAGACCATACGCCTTCTAGTGTTAAGCTCAGAAGAACAGAAATGACATCTTTAAAGAAATCAATTAGGCATAATAAGTTGGAGGGGTTGTAGGAGATAGCTCCGGAATCGTCTAAGGTACAATTGAGGCAAAAGTATGAGCGAAGAGTTCAGCTTTAGTAGAAGGTAAAATGGCAGTTGTGCCGTCAGAATAAACTAGAGGAGGGAAAGAGGAAAAAGCAAAGTTAGAATTAACATTTTTTGCAAAATGCTAGAAAGGGCAAGAGGAAGAGGATCCACAAAGATAACTGCATTTGCGGCTGAGAAAAGAGTTTTTGTGTCGAACAATATATTTTGTACGATTCCGGGGTGAAATATAAATTGAATGAGTTTCAGGAGTTTGAAGACGACGGTAATCTCAGAAGGCAGCATCCCTACGGCGGATAGCGCGAGAACAAGCAGAGGTAAACCAAAGTTTATTTGGATTAGTTGAAGGGAAAGAAAATTGAATATACCCCTCCATGTCAGAGAGAATCACCTATGTTATACGCGCAGCACACTCTGAGGGACCCCTCCCACGAAAGCAATAATCATTCCACAGGAAATCTAAGAATTGCAACAGAAAGTCAGACCAGTTAGTGGCACCGAAATGCCAGAAACGTCTCCTCGCTGAAGACGAAGGCCATTCTTGCGGAAGACTTGAAGAGACAGAACAAGATACAGATATAAGAAGGTGATCTGATGAACCTAGAGTAGGAAAGAGTTTAACAGTATAAGGAGAAGGATAAGAAGTAAGGAAAATATCAAGTATGTTGGATTCATCACCAAGACGGTCAGTGATTCGGGTAGGGATTTGCACCAACTGCCAAGTTGTTCTGGATAGAAAGTGTGCGAGTTCACCGGCTGGATCATGAGAACTAGATGAAAGCCATTGGCGGTGGTGAACATGAAATCCCTAAAAAGATGAATTCGGAGAAAGGAGAAGTAGAAGAATGTGCTCTATTTTGAGTTTAAGATAGTCTCAGAATTTTTTATAGTCAGTAGAATTAAGAGATAAATAGACAGAACAAATAAATTTAGTAAGTAAATTGAAGAGAGCTTTAAGTCATAAAGTAGAGAATTTGTGAGACTCCAAATTAGCGACAAGAGAGCAAATAACATCTTTGCGCGCATATATATATATCATAATAATGATAATATAATTAATGCCCTGTCCCAAAACAAAAACAATGTCCAAAAATAAAAATTAGTAGGTAGTTTTTTTTTGTTTTTTTTTAATTTTTTTTTAAAAAAAGGGTACGATTTTTGCAAAAAATAATTTCAAGTGCTTATAACTTTTTTCTAGATGTGAAATCAAAAATCTGTTCTCACCAATGCAAAAAAAATTGGGGCTAAGATTATTCAGTTAAATTTTCAGTCCATGTGGACCAGTGGTTTGACCACGCTATTCATTTTTTTCAACTTTGGGTCCAAATAACTTTCAAACCGTTATATGTTCAGAAAAATGATCGAAATCAACTCAGAACTTCGGGACAAAATACATATACCCTGAAAATTTCAGCTTAATCAGTTAAATAATAATAAAAAAAATATTAAAACAAAATATAAGAAAATTAAGATTTTCCTTCTTGCTTTTTTAAAATTTTCTTTTTTTCTGTTTCTTTTGACCGCTCCTTTTCTGCTAGTGAATGTTCATATTGTGTTTTGTTTTTAGATACCCCATAAGAGTTACTTGAAAATTTTTTACTTGTAGCACCTGGAGGTCCTCTTCTAATTTCCTGGCTGCAGATGTTACATTTAGCTATTTCGAGCCTGTCTTGAAACATTGTAAAGTACTCCCATACTGCTGAAGCTTATCTTTTAACTATGTTGACTGAAGTATAAACAAAATAATAATTTGAAATAATGTAGCTAATTGATACAAGTTTGATACATAGCAATAAATAACAATGATATGTATAAATACAGGTTATATTGATAATTTTATATCTTACATTTTTTCAAACTTACATTAGGGTCTTACCTAGATAAAGCTTTGAATCACTATTATGAATCAAAAAAAAAAAAAAAATTTTTATTGTACATTTTGTTACACAAAATCACTAATTTTCTGATTTTTTTCGGAGAAAATTCGTATAATCATTAATTTAAGTGAATTTTGGCTATTCTACGCCTTTCCTAAATTAAATAAACCTCAATTAAATTTATATCATTTTTTTGAAGTAAAATTTCAGTGCTTTTGACCTCTTTACAAATTTTAGGCAACCCCGGCCCTGGTCGGTCCCTAGTTCCAAATCTTCCTCCCTGCTCCTACCTTTGAATATTTTAAAACATCTACGCTTTTCACTGATTTTCTCTTTTATCTTTCTACTCCACCAATTAGGTTTTCTATTTGCCACCCTAATAGGTTTATGTTTAAAACACAGACTGGATGGTAGCCAATATTTGCTTGAAGTATTCCCACATGATGAAACAATTTTGACCATTAAACTCCTTATCCTAGTCAATTTCATTGAGCATTGCTCGGAATTTGCTAAAATCTCCTGTTTCTGAAATCTAATATCTTTTTCCTATTGACTTGCAATTTGGGCCCAGACCTCACATTCCATTTAAATCTAATAATATAATAAATATGATCACTAGCTCCTAAAGTCTCCCCAACTTCGACATCATTCACCATATTTTCATCATTTGTTAATATTAAATCTAACAATGCTGCATGCCTTGTCGGTTCTTGGACCATCTGACTCAAAAAGTTGTATAGAATACAATTTACAAATACTGAACTTCTATTAACTATACTACTCAAAGTATTCCACTCAATGTCTGGAAAATTAAAATCTCCCATTATGACTATCCCTTTTACATTATTTTGACACGCTACCTTGATTTCCTTCACCATTTCTTCATCTAATACTTGACTCTGATCAGGAGCTCTATAAAATGCTCCTATCCTGTATGATTTATTATACATAAGAATATCTACCTACAGAGATTCCACATCCTGATTTGTTTTAATGTCAGCTATTAACACTGATTCAATATTGATTTTAACATAGTGCTACACCTCCACCATTCCTTCCTCTACGTTGGTATAGGATAAAATGAGTATCCATCTATTTCATATTCCTGTAGGGAGTCTCCGTAAAATGCCTCATTAACCCATGCTTCAGTAATGCAAACAATGTCAAGATTCTCCTCTATAATATAACTAGTCAACTCATCTTTTTTGTTTCTAAGGCTCTGAGCATTTGTGTAAAAACATTTCATACTAAACATGTCCTTATATGTATCCTTTCCATCTTGATTTCTAGTAATTGTCTCCATTTTTATTAATAGGCCCATATTGTAAAGCACCTCTATTTTTATTCATACCACCACCAACCATCAATATTAAAATCACCATCTCCACAACTAGCAGTGCGAATATTATGCCCTTCACCCCTATCCTTACCTAGTTTCCCGGCAGACATCTCTCCAGCCTGCAACTTAGAAGCTGCACACCCTCTCGACTAAGGTGAACTCCATCTCTTGCAAACAGATTCTTGTCCTGAAATTCTTCCCAGTGATCCAAAAATCCAATATTCTCTGATAAACATAAATTCCTAACCCTTTCATTTACACCAAAGGCCCTACTTTCCCATTCTAGCCCTGCTCCCAACCTAGGTAATATACCTGACACTATGCATTTCCTACCACTTACTTTCAGTCTTTCAATCAAATTCCTATAGCTTGCTATCAGTTCCTCTGACCTTCTATAACCTATATCATTTGTTCCAACATGGACAATCACTCTTGCATTCACATTCGTATCTGCAATCTCTCTATCTATTCTGTCCACAATATCATTCACTCGTGCACCTGGATAACATACTCGCATTCGTTTCCTTTTATCCGTATTTCTAAAAGTCCTATCTAAATATCGTATCTGAGAGTCACCAACTAGTAATGCCTCAGTCTTCCTCTTGGGAAACCCGACATCACAACTGGCCACTTCAGATTCCTCCCCATCAGAAAGACAGCTAAACCTGTTTCTGCAGGTCACAGGTCTAGTGTCCCTCAATGATCCTAATTTTATTACTCCTATTCTCTACAACACACCATCTATCTGCAGTCCTATCTGCCTCTATAGCCCTCCCCCTCTCAAATTCCTGCCTAGGTGAGTCACTAGGTCTACTTACCCCCATACCCCTACCATTAGCCTGCCCCCTCTCTACTTCTTGCCTACATGAGCCCCTAGTCTCAACTGAGTCACTACTAACCACCTTCTTCCTAACACTTCCCTCCCTTCTCAACTCAGATACCCATTTGCTAAGCCTACCTACTTCTAGCTGCAAAGACTCAGACCTTTCATTCTTTTTTATCTCATCCAAATCCTCACTTATCCTTTCAATCTCCTTTCTTATCAACACATGCTCAGCTTTCAGGATACAAACAGTACACTCACCAACATGTTCTCTTCTCACAGTCCCACAAATGCCACAATCCACATACATACTCAAATTATTGTACTATGCTATTGGAGTTATAGTATATTGGTACAAAGGCCTAACTTAATGCTATTGAAGTTATTACTATATTGTTACAAGGCCTAACTTTAATCAAGAGCTCTAAGCAACAATCTAACCTTCTCAAATATCCTAAATGAACAACCACTATAACTACCTTAGGCCTAGTTTAGCCTAGGGTTTTGAAAATATACCCTAGGGCTATCAGAAAACCTAATCTGAAAAACTGGGTAGGCCCACTACCAGCCAGACAATCCAAGTAAAATATTTGAATTTAACCAGAAAATTAAATAATCTTAACTAGAAATTAACTTCTACAAAAATCAAAACAAAAGTATACTTAGGCTGAATATATTAAATTCTTGATAAAAACCTAAGGATTAGGCCCACCCTAGCCTTTAGTTATTTACCTAATTCTAAGAATTTCAAGAAATCACACCTTAATATTAAATTAATAAATACCACTATTTGTAATACAAAAGAAATAAATCATCCAACAATATAAAATAACTTAAAAATATAAAATATCTTAAAAATAAAACAATTTGTACAAGTAAAATAAAGAGAGTACTTCAAACACAACCGTCTCTGGTTCTTCTTCTTCTTCCTACAATTAAATAAACTTTATAACATCTTCAGTTCTCGGAATCAGTGTAATTAGTTGCAACCCACAAGTAAATTATACAATTGCTCCAACTTACCCCTAAAGTTGTTGATAGAGTTTGTGTTTAGTTCTCCCCAGTTTTATTATTTTTTTTCTTAAGTGTGTGTGTGTGTGTGTTTTTAAAAGTTTTAATTGTTTTAAGTATTTAGTCATTCCCTAGTTTTAATTCTATTTCTGTGTCTTATTTTAAGTGTTTTAAAATTTTTGAAGTGTTTTTGTTTTAGTTTGAACTTCAACAATTGGAAAAATTTTAACCACATTCAACTTTTTTTTTTTTACTAGACAGAGTATCTTTTTTTTTATATATATTTTTTATTTTAAGCATTTATTTGCCAATTTATTTTTTGTTTATCTGTTTATTTATTTATTTATTTTTCATTCATCTAGAATCTCCTAATTTCAATGTTTTATGGATTAAAATCTGTCTTCCTACTACTACAATTATCTTGTGTTCCTGCTACTGCTTCCCTAATGGAACAGATTTTCCATAATTTTTTTCAATATCTTACTTCTTCTCACAAGACTTACTTCTCATCAAAATGCTGAAGTCCTCTATCTAGGGGATTTCAATGTACACCACACTGAATGGTTGGGCTCCTCTCATACTGATAAAGGTAGGAAGGAGGCCAAATCATTCAGCATTCTCAATGATCTGGAGCAGTTGATTAGGGAACCCACACACATTCTAGATTGCCCTAACCAGTTCTTGAGCACACTTTATTTATGCTTCACCACTACTACTCCTAGATATAAATACACCATTTTCCCTCCTATTGGTAACTCTGAACATAATCTTATAGCTCTTACTTGTAATGCTTTCTCTCCAACAGTTCCAACATGCCCTAAAGGTTTTCAGGCACTTTAATTGAGCAAATTAGGGGGGCAATGCATTGCTTCTTTGCTAACTACCATTGGAATGAATCTTGCTTTGTCTCGAGGGACACTTCTGTCTCTGCTGAAAAGGTAGGGCCCTTGATCCTTGATGGGATAGGCAGATTAATTCCATCTTTAACTAAATTTTTTCTCCTCAAAATCTGTAAATCTGCCTTTCCTCCTCTTATTCGCTCTGATGGTTCTGTAGCTAATACTCCCTCTGAAAAGGCTAATCTCTTCAGCCTCCTTTTCTCATCTAATTCCACCCTGCTCAATTCCAGCATCCCTCCTCTACTCCTTCTCCTCTCAGGTGTCCATGTCTCTGCTTGTAATTACTCATGATCAGGTGCATGGAATCCTTAAATTTATGAACATCAGGAAAGTCAGTGGCCCAGATGGCATTTTGTCCTCGTTCAGCTCTACTCTATGCCTTAATACTAAGACTTTTTCTCAATGCTGGAAGCGTGCATTTGTTTAGCTGATCTCAAAAAAGGTAGTCACTCTGACCCTTCTAACTATCGACCTATAGGTCTTACTTGTGTTTTGTCTAAAATTTTTGAAACTCTCCTCAACTCTCATTTTCTGGATCATTTGGAGTCTCATTCTCTTCTCTCAGATTATCAGTATGGCTTTTGACACTTGAGGTCAACTGGTGACATACTTTCCTATCCTATTGATCTATGGTCTTCTGTCCTTAGAGACTTCGGGGAGTCTTGTGTGGTGGCACTTGACATATCCAAGGCTTTTGACCAGGTATGTCATATGTTGGTGGCCTCCAACCTCCCCGGAGGTTGTTGACTGTGATTCTCTTGTCAAATTTAAAAAGGGGCTAGATAGATATATGGATGGTTTGGGTATTATATAGAATAATCACTGACTAAGCCAAATTGGCGGGTATATATGAATTTTTGGATCAACAGATCAACCTATGACTAAGCCTAACGGCAGTTTTTGTAGAGGTTAAGTGGTTCATTGAATATTGCATGTGTAATGGGGCTTAGTTTTTCTTTTATCTATGCATGACTATGCATGAATGAACTGATAACTGGGATGGGATAGACCTAGTCTTTCGTGCATGTATTAGTATTGTTATTATTTGTTTGGACTGGGACAGTCTCGATAGGCCCTTGTGGCTTCTAACTGTCTCTATTTTCCTATGTTCCTATGTTCCTATGTTTCCTCCTTCCCTTTTACTTACTCTTGTCTAGTTTTCTCTCAGATCATTCCATTTCAGCACTTGTAGATGAAGTGACCTCTTCCTCTTTTTCTGCGGTGTTCCTCAGGGTTCTGTTTTATCTCCAACCTAATTCTTACTTTTCATCAACAATCTTCTCAACTGCAATTCTAACTCTATTCACTCATGCTGATTACTCAACTCTACATTCTTCTACTCATTTCAAATCTGCTCCCTCTTTTGCTTCTAGATTTGCTTCTCGTCTTCATCTTTCCGATTCTATTCTTTATTCTTGCCGATCTGGATTGTATTTCCTGGCGGGGTCATAGCAATCTTGTGAAATTTTACTTTTTAAAAACTCAACTTCTTCACATTTCCCTCTCAAAAACACCTCCCAACTTTCCCATCTACTTTGATGGCTCTCCTGTCTCACCCATAAATAACATTAGCATTCTTGGTGTAAACATTAACAATAAACTGTCTTGGAAACCACATATCACAATGGTTGCTAAGGCGGCCTCTAAGAAGCTGGGAGTTCTGTTCAGGTTGCGAGAATTTTTTTCTTCTGAGCAGTTACTCTAAATATGAGTCTTATTCGCCCTTGTATGGAGTACTGTTCTCACATTTGGGGGTGCTCTGGTTCCTCCTCTCCTGGATAGGGTTGAGTCTAAAGCTAAAAGATTAATAAACTGTCCCCTACTTTCAAACTCTCTTGACCCACTATCTCTTGTGATGTGATATTTTCTATTGGTACTAAAATGGCAAGTGCTCAAAGGAATTGGCCTCTCATATTCCTCCACCATTGCATTGTCCTTGTTGCACAAGGGGTGCCCTGCTTTCGCACCAATTTTGTGTGGATATAGAAAACCCCAGGATAGCCTGTTGTGGTGCCTCCTTTCCAGTCACCTCTGTTCTGTGAAACTCTCTGCCATCTATTTTCAGTCCTGTATTTAATCATCCACTCTTCAAGGCTTCTGTCTGTGCTCATCTGAGGGTTGTGCGTTAGGTTTGTGTTTGAGTGAGTTTTTTTTTTTGTGTGTGCCCCCTCATTGAAAAGGGCTCTGGCCTTGAGTGGCGGTGATCTGTAAAAAAAAACAAAAACATATTTTTAATTAAAGTAAGTCCCCTTTTATTTGTTACAGATATTAAACAAATCAATTTGAGTCTCATTGAGGTCTTGTCCAGTTGTCCATAGAGATTGAGAAGGATTAGTGCAAATCTTTATTGACTGAGTTTGATCAATTAACTTACCTTTATGAGTTTTCCACTTACTACAAAAGCATATGATAATTATTATATTTATTTATTTAAAGGAAGTAGAGGTTCAACAAATAAATTAAAGGTTTTATAATAACAAAGAAACATAAGTATATAAGCAATATAATTTCATGCAGGTAATGAACATAAGGAAACAATTAAACTAACAAATTTATTATAAATGCCAGCAAGTAATAAAAAGGAAAATGAATAAGACAAGGAATCACATCGCAGACAGAAGACCAGATTAGTGTATTAAAGCAAAGGTGCAGGAAACATTGAATAACAGAAACATACACATCTGAAAGGGAAAAAGTTATTAGAATTAAACATTGAATAAAAGAAACATACACATGTAAAGGGAGCAAAACAATTGGAATTAAACATAACATCTGGATTTATTTTAAAACATAAGCATATGAAAGAACACAACGCAACTAGATTACAAAATAAGTAAATTACCACAATACAATCTATTTCATTGTGTTGTAATAACTTAGAATAATTCGTTATAAGCTATGACAGCAAGAAGTTTTAAGACAGTGTTTTGGACTGCGAAGCAATGATATATATATATATATATATATATATATATATATATATATATATATATATATATATATATATATATATATATATATATATATATATATATTATATAATATATATATATATATTAATAATTTATTTATATAAAATAATAATTTTATAAGAATATGAAAACATAATATATTATATATATATATATAATATATATAATATATATAATATATATATATATATATATATATATATATATATATATATATATATATATATATATATATAAACAGGATGACGGCATCCCCAAACAAATCCTCCATAACCTTTATAACAACAGACAAACACATATCCAACACCCACCCACAAGTCCTACTAAACAACACCCCCATACCCCTCAACAAAACCCCAAAAATTCTCGGCCTAACATTTGACACTCACCTCACCTTCTCCAAGCACATTCAAAATACCACCTCAGCTGCAAACAGAAAACTCAACATCCTCAAAACAGTGGCCAATACAGACATAAACAACAACATACAAACCTCAATTGCAATCTACAAACAATTTATACGCCCCACCATTAACTACGCCTCCCCTGTCTGGCACCCTCTGCTCTCCGACCAAAACTTAACGAAACTCCAAATAACGCAAAATAAAGCCCTTCGCACCATCACCGGCTGCACACGCACAACCCCTCAACAACACCTACATAACGAAACCAAGATACTACCTATAAGGAATCACCTCGAAATGATAGGCACCCAATTTTACGCAAAAACACGTCTACCCACACACCCATGCCACAATACTCTCCTCCAACCTACCCCACAGAGACTAACACACCCTCCATCGTCCACCGGCGCCTTTTACAAACAGATCCTAAATCACATCCCCCATCCTCCCCCCAATACCACAACAACCAAACATATACACACTCAACTAACACATTCATACATGATCAACAGACCTCCAAACAACATCACTTAAACAGACCCCCCCCCGAAATAAACCCCGACTTCAACAACCTCCCAAGACACTTACAAACCTCACTTGCAAGATTGAGATGCGGCACCACCCAAACCTACAACATTACAAGCACAAATTCAAAATAAACCAGGCAACATCTCCCACCTGTACTAGATGTGGAATGGCCCCGGAGACCGTGAAACACTTTCTATTACGCTGTCCTTCCAACTCTCGCCCCAAAATCTTCTGGGGCATCACTTCTTTGAAGGATCTCTGGACGAGACCGACTGCGGCAGGAAGCTTCATTAGCGAAGTGTGGCCGCCTCAACATGGGGTGGTCAGGGGGTGAGAAGGTAAAAAGGAAGGTATATATATATATATATATATATATATATATATTATATATATTATATATATATATATATATATATATATATTATATAATATATATATATATATATAATGTATATATATATATACTCCAAATGGTGCCTTATCCACAAATACACAAACACACACACACACACACGCACACACACACACACACATATATATATATAGGTATATATATATATATATATATATATATATATAATATATATATATATATATATATATATATATATATATATATATATATATATATATACCAAATAGGGCCCATGCAAACACTGGCCACAGCTAAAAATCAGGGAAAACTATGGTTTGCCTGCTGAGGTTAAAATGGCAAATTATACTTTTTTTAATTTTTTTATTTTAATAAAAGACATATCTGACAGGCATTGCCCTATTCTGGCTGGGAGAGGAACTTTTCTAGGTATCATTTATATAGGATCCCCAAGTGGGATCAAATCGGCACCCTCATGCACATGAGTCAATCACTCTAACATTTGGGCCACAGTAGACTTATTAATGGTGGATTAAAAAGAAAAATATATAAGCAAATTATGATTTTTTCTTGTTTTTTTCAATATTTCCTTTTTCTTTTCTGTTTCTTTTGACCACTCCTCTTCTGCTAGTGAATGTCATCTTTTTGTTTTCATTTTAGATGACCCCATAAAAATTTGGTTGAAAAAAAAATAACTTCTAATTTCCTGGCTGCAGATAACTATTTTGAGCCTATCCTGAAACATTGTAAAGTACTCCCACACTGCTGAAGCTGATCTTTTAGCTATAATGACTAAAAGTATAAACAAAATAATAATATTGAAATAATGTGACTAAGTTATACAAGTTTGATACATGGCAATAAAATAACAATGATATGTATAAATTGAGGTTATATTGATAAATTTATATCTTACATTTTTTAAAACTTTACCTTAAAGTTTTACCTAGGTAAACCTATGTTGTTGAATCATTATTGTGATTCCTTATTGTTGTTAGTATAGTATCATATATACTAAATTTAGTTATTTTCCAGAGGTGAGATCACGATGCGAAGAGACGCTGTGGAAGAAGATGAAATTAGTCCATAAATGAAACAACAGGAAGAAATTGCAGTCGTTCATGCTAAGTCTATTCCGTTGTAGTATAGTTTCTAACCTATTTATTTTTTTTATCTTCTACAGGTTACTATTTTGAATATTTAATAACTATTTACAAAATAAATGTAATATACTTAACATACTCAACGAACATTTGATAACTATAAAATATTACATCTTTTATTATTGAACTTTACAAATAATAAAATAAAAAGACTTACTTTGGATTGGAACCCATCAGCAAGGGCCAATTCGTGAGTAGCTCAATTGGATTTTTCTATTTTTTTTTTTGTTTCTAAAATTGTAGAATTCATGAATAGAATAACATTCTTATTCGTATATTTCAGTTCCAACCTGGGATTTAATTCCAACTTGGGAACTAATACCTAAAAATTTCTGGAGTCATCGCTCTTGCATATTACACAATTTGCAAGAATTTCGGTTATAGCGTTCCCCAATAGAATCATTGCCCTTCCTTTTTCGCTGCATAGTCTGTTCCATTCAATTGAAAAATCTTTCTTGATTCCATTCAACTATTTTCATTACTTCTGTACATATTCTTTACCTCAATAAAGTTATAAGGTTTTCGTTCAGTTTCCTTACCCTTCTTATTGCCATATTCTCGCTGTATTTCGTTCCTTCATCGTGATCCTCCCTATAGCAATCGCTACGCTCCTGAGAAACTTCGGTCGCTCAAGAAGGATTGCGCCATCAACATTTCATCTATCCCTGTTAATCCAGTCGTCCGTAGAAAAGGATAAGTGGATGACACACATCAATAAATCAACCTACCTTTAACTGACGGATACTTCACTAGAAGATCATTCCATTATAGTGAGTATCATATTCAATCATCATTTATCCGTCATTGTTCCGGTTGAGATATTGTGGTTACTTGAGGGGTTCATGGTTGGTTGTTGCTGATCTCCTCCGTCAACCTCACAAGCTACTGCTACTGACTGCTTCTTTTCCTTCGGCCGTACTGACCGTTCAGGTGATGTTGTTGGTACAGCAATAGGAGCTGGATTTTGACGAGCCGACAACATTTCCAATATAAGGGTATTTTGCTTACTTAGTCGTTGATCTATCTCTCGCATATATCTCATGGAATTCACAACCATGTCCTCCAATTTTGTGAAGTGTTCTCGATCCACAAATTGGACATCCCGTAAGGATTCACCCCTCGGGTTATTGTTCTGTTGTTCCGGTGTGGACGCAGCGATATTGTCAGTTTGGAGAAGTTCATCAAACTCGATCAACTGGTCCATGTTCATCTTTGCCTCCTCATTGCTTACAATTTTTTCTGCCATTGTTGTTGATGTTATCTTATTCTCTTTCCTTCTCGTAATCCTGGCAGGGTCGCCAAAATTTTTCTCTGTACGAGTCGGGCCTGAAGGACTCGACAAAAAAAAATATAAATGATGATTGAATATGATACTCACTATAATGGAATGATCTTCTAGTGAAGTATCCGTCAGTTAAAGGTAGGTTGATTTATTGATGTGTGTCGTCCACTTATCCTTTTCTACGGACGACTGGATTAACAGGGATAGATGAAATGTTGATGGCGCAATCCTTCTTGAGCGACCGAAGTTTCTCAGGAGCGTAGCGATTGCTATAGGGAGGATCACGATGAAGGAACGAAATACAGCGAGAACATGGCAATAAGAAGGGGTAAGGAAACTGAACGAAAACCTTATAACTTTATTGAGGTAAAGAATATGTACAGGAGTAATGAAAATAGTTGAATGGAATCAAGAAAGATTTTTCAATTGAATGGAACAGACTATGCAGCGAAAAAGGAAGGGCAATGATTCTATTGGGGAACGCTATAACCGAAATTCTTGCAAATTGTGTAATATGCAAGAGCGATGACTCCAGAAATTTTTAGGTATTAGTTCCCAAGTTGGAATTAAATCCCAGGTTGGAACTGAAATATACGAATAAGAATGTTATTCTATTCATGAATTCTACAATTTTAGAAACAAAAAAAAAATAGAAAAATCCAATTGAGCTACTCACGAATTGGCCCTTGCTGATGGGTTCCAATCCAAAGTAAGTCTTTTTATTTTATTATTTGTAAAGTTCAATAATAAAAGATGTAATATTTTTATAGTTATCAAATGTTCGTTGAGTATGTTAAGTATATTACATTTATTTTGTAAATAGTTATTAAATATTCAAAATAGTAACCTGTAGAAGATAAAAAAAATAAATAGGTTAGAAACTATACTACAACGGAATAGACTTAGCATGAACGACTGCAATTTCTTCCTGTTGTTTCATTTATGGACTAATTTCATCTTCTTCTACAGCGTCTCTTCGCATCGTGATCTCACCTCTGGAAAATAACTAAATTTAGTATATATGATACTATACTAACATTGTTGAATCACTATTGTGAATCAAAAAAAAAAAAAAAAAAACATTCTAAAATTTTTATACTTTTTTAAACCTTATTATTCAAAATCAGTAATTTTCTGAAATTTTTTCGGAGAAAATGCATATAATCGTTAAGAGAATGTTGGTTATTCTACTTCTTCCTTATAATTAAATAAACCTCAATCAAATTTATATATAATTTTCTTAACCTAAAATTTCAGTGCATTTGACCTCTTTACAAATTTTTGGCAACCCTGGCTAGAACCCCAGCCCCGGCCGAATTTGGATAACCCTGGCCCTGGCAAAATTCCATCTTGTGGGTAAAATGAATATACCCAAATTTATTTTGAGAGAGGGCTTAGAAGCAACAACTTCTATTGTTTAATACCCATTGCCCTCCCAATTCAGTTTTTGCACGAAATTGAGCCAAATTTCTCTTATGGTTAACTGTGAAACCTTAGTTCTCAACTTTCACGTCAAATTTTTTTGTGGTCAATTTTTATATACTTTACTGAAATCTATGCCACATCGTTCTATGTCAAAGCAAACAGGACAGGTGAGATATTTCTAAATTATAGCAAAGGGATCAGGCTATAAGTACCATTTTTTATTTTAAAATATATCATGTTTTACCCTCAAATGGTGCCTATCATTTGTTACCCCACCTTACATATATTTGTTAATCGTTTTTTCATAGGAAGATAATTTTCAAGTTATAGTGTAGAATCAGTTATACATAGTGACATATTGTTTTGAGAAATCTAATATGGCTGGCAGCAGATATCATAAAGTTGGAACAGTTTTTACCAGGTTAGTGTCCTAATTTTAATTTTCAGTATAGTTTAAGTTTATTGGAAATATATTCAATTGTAGTCTTTTATTTCAGTAGATAAAAAACAAAAACAAAAGAAAGTAGAGACAATAAGAAGCCACAAGGTCTATCTAAACTGTCACAGTCATCTTAATGTACAGTCGTGAACAAAAGTTCGTTTCTATTAAGCTGGAAATAAATATTTATATAAAATGGAGATCATCTCAGGTTCAGCCAATCACAGTTCAATTAAGCCCCTCTCAATGTTTTTATTTTCTTTTTATTCAAAATAGAGCTTTTATGAAATGATCTCCATTTTATATAAATATTTATTTCCAGCTTAATAGGAACGAACTTTTGTTCACGACTGTACATAATTTTACATTCCAAATACACATACTACGTGCAAAATAAAAATCTAGAGTACACAATACAAGACTTTGTATAAAACATGCAATGACAAACCACACCCAAAGGTTTGTCAATCCTATCATTCATTGAGCGAAAGCTAATAGGCTATATACTCCAAACACATATGCTAAAATTATAGCTATGGCATATGGTAGTAATACACTACTAATATTTGATTTGACTATAGTCTTAATTACCATATTCAGGTTAACTTTAGTAACTGACTACCAATCCCACCAATTTGGGTTAGACATGATATATGATGCCAAGAATATCCACCTTAAATTTTGACAACTTCCTGTGGCAAACCATTACACAAAAATTTACAACTCTATTTGCTGAAAGTATATTTTCTTATATCAAGATGGCATAGTTTTTTTGTAACTTTCTCATCATGCTCCCTAGTGCACCTTCCATTGTTTTCTAAAAAGAATTTATTGATCTCAGTATTATCAAGAGAGGTAAATATTTTGTAAACTTGTGACATATCACCTCTTAAGAAATTGCCTTTCAACAGAGAGCATCTTCA
>SEYY01000033.1:18597-21097 GCA_009176605.1 Armadillidium nasatum | reverse complement strand
CTTATCTTAAATTCTTTGACTATCTAAACTCCAAAATGAGCACATTCTCTCTTGTTTCTCAGAAATCATATTAGGAGATTTCAATGTTCACCACCGCCAATGGCTTTCCTCAAATTTTCATTATACAGCTAGTGAAGGTACAGTCGTGAACAAAAGTTCGTTCCTATTAAGCTGGAAATAAATATTTATATAAAATGGAGATCATTTTATAAAAGCTCTATTTTGAATAAAAAGAAAATAAAAACATTGAGAGGGGCTTAATTGAACTGTGATTGGCTGAACCTGAGATGATCTCCATTTTATATAAATATTTATTTCCAGCTTAATAGGAACGAAATTTTGTTCACGACTGTACCTTTCAATACTTCATCCAAAGCGACCTTGAGCAGTTGGTTCAACTCCCTACTCATATCCCTGATCATCTTAGAGATGAACCCAACAAGACCTTTATTTAAACTTTTAATCCTTCTCCTTATACTGTCAAACTCTATCCTCCTCTGGGTTCTCCCAATTAATTTCTTATTTCGGTATCCTCTTCCATCTTTTCAAATCTTAAGAATGAAAGATCCCCTCCCCTAATATTGCGAGGAAACATTTGTAACATTTCGGTGCGCAAACTGATCGGACACGCATTCGTACTTATTTGATTTTCAGTGGAATGATTATCGCTTCCGCAGAGCGCATTACCGAGATGATTCTCAGTGGCATGGTAATATACATTTTATGATCTTTTCCTTCTGTTATACCTTACAAACCTTAGATTAACTCTGCTTGTTCTCGACTATTCGTTGTAGAGATGTTGCCTTCAAGAATTACTGTATTCTTCAACTTCAGAAACTCATCCAATTTATATTTCATCCCGGAATTGTGCAAAATCTGTTCTTAGTAACACCAAAAAACTCAATTCTCAGTACAAAATATAAAATTTTTTCTAACTCTTCCTCATGCTCTTGGCAATTTGCAAAAATGTCAACTCAAATTTTTCTTCCTCTTTCCCTTCTCCAGTATCTTCTTTTGGCACAACTGCTGTTTTACCTTCTTCTAAAGCAGAACTCTCGGCTCAAAGTTTTGCCGCTAACTCAACTTTAGATGATTTCTGAGCTATACCTCCTCCTTCAATACCCCAACTCATTTATGCCGAAAATTGTAATTTCTTCTAAAGACTTCATTTCTGCTCTCTCTGAGCTTACACTAAGAAGGAATACTGTCCTATGGTATTCTTCCTGTGGTTCTCAAAACTTGTTCTTTTTAGCTTGCACCCTGCCTAGGTAAACTCTTTCATCTGTTATTCTGCTTCAACTTTCCCTATTTGCTGGTAACGTGCTCTCATTCAGACTTTGCCGAAGAAGGGAAAACCCTCTTAACCCTTCAGCTATCGTCCCATTTCTTTAACCTCCGTTTTTAATTGTTTCTTGTTAAGATTTGGAAACATCTCAAATCTTCTAAATTTTTCTCTGATCGCCAGCATAGCTTTCATAAAAAAATCTCTACTGGTGCTATTCTTTCCCTTTTCTCTAACTCTTGGTTCTCCACTCTTCAACATTTCGGTGAATTCTTTTGGTGTCATGCTGGACATATTGAAAGCCTTCGATAGAGTCTGGCACAAGGCTTTTATTTTTAGTATTCCCACTTTCGGAATCTGTCCTCTTCTTAATCTCCGATTTTCTTTCCTGTCATTCTATAGCAGCTGCTGTAGACGGCCTCAGGGTTCTGCCCTATCCCCAACACTTTTTCTACTTTTCATTAATGACCTCTCTATTACTTAATAACCTATCCACTCCTATGCTGATGATTCTTCCCTTCACTACTCCTTTCAGTTAATTGATGCTAGAATAGTGGCCTTGGAGCAACTAACCTTCGATCTTTCTCGTATTTCAATGGAGTCATTGAAAACATGCCTCAACAAATCAGTTCCTCCATATCTCTACTCGACACAACCTTCCACATGACTATGACATCTTCGGAAACACACAACTGAAACCTTCATCTGACCTTAATATTCTCTGTGTTTCTTTCTCTCGTGATCTTTCTAGGAAGGAATACATTACTTTTCTTTCCAAGTGATTGAGTGCTCTTAGGTGCTTTCAGAATTTCTTCGCATCACCCCAGTTGCTTTCTCTGCATAGGAATATTGTTCGCCCCCAGCATGGGTACGCCTCACAAATCTGGAGTCTTTTCACTCATACAACACTCCTTGACAAGGCAGAGTCTAGGACTTTTCGTCTTATCAACTCTCCCGCTCTCACTAATTCTCTGCAGTCTCTTTCAGCCAGTCGAATTGATTGCGTCACTTTCTCCAACTATCGCCATTTCAATGGACACTGCTCCTCTGAACTTTCCTATCGCTTACCTCCTCCATTGAGAAGTGCTCCTACGACACGCCTTTGACACAGTCTCATCTTTCCTCTGTCCAACTCTCTGACCCCAGACTTAACCACTATGCTCAATCTTTCATGCACTCTACTAGTAAAGTGGAACGCACTCCCTTTATCTGTTTTCC
>SEYY01000033.1:0-18497 GCA_009176605.1 Armadillidium nasatum | reverse complement strand
TTGTATCATTTAGCTACATTATTTCAAAATTATTATTTTGTTTATACTTTCAGTCAACATTGCTTAAAGATCAGCTTCATCAGTATGGGAGTACTTTACAATGCTTCAGGATAGACTCGAAATAGCTAAATGTAACATCTGCAGTCAGGAAATTGGAAGAGGATCTCCAGGTGCCCCAAGTGAAAATTTTTCAACCAAATCTCTATGGGGTCATCTAAAATCAAAACTCAAAGATGAACATTCACTAGCAGAAGAGGAGCGGTCAAAAGAAACAGAAAAGAAAAAGAAAATAATGAAAAAAAAACACTTTTTTTTTTTTTTTTTTTTTTTTTTTTTTTTTTTTTTTTTTATTATTTGACTGATTGAGCTGAAATTTTCAGGGTATATGCATTTAACCGAAGTTTTAAGTGATTTTTTTTTTTTTTTTTTTTTTTTTTTTTTTTTTTTTTTTTTTTTTCTGAGTCTAAAACGGTTTGAAAGTTATTTGGACCCAAATTTGAGAAAAGTGAATAGCGAGATCAAACCTCCACATGAGCTGAAAATTTAACTGGTCGCTAATAGCGATAATTAGCCCCAATTTCTTGCATTAGTGGGAACAGATTTTTAATATCACGTCTAGAAAAAAAATTATAAGCACTTAAAATTTTTTTTTTTTTTTCAAAAATTTTTTTTTTTTTTTTTTTTTTATTTAAAAAAAAAAAAAAATTATATTAATTTTTTTATTTTTGGATATTGTTTAGAGAAGGGATAGGGCTACAACTTTTATTTAGTGCATTATTAAATGCTATTTGTTTGAATTAAGATATAGCCTCTCAAACTTTGGGGATTTTTGAAATTTGGTCAAAAATGGACCTTTTTTGAGAGACTATATCTCGAAACCAACAAATCGTATCGAATAAAGCATAGAGACATTTTTAGGCCCATCCTTTCTCTATACACCACCAAAAATAAGAAATGTTATAGTTGTAGTTTTTTTTTTTTTATCAAAATAAATAAGTATATATATATATATATATATATATATATATATATATATATATATATAATATATATATATATATATATATATATATATATATATATATATATATATATATATATATATATATCCTCCTTTGGGCAAAGGGCAGAGGCCTACCAAATTCCACCAGGGTTGGAAAAATCTTATCCTGATCGAAGAAGGCCAACAAGTCCAGATACACGGCGTTTGAAAGTATGCAAGCTTGTCAAAGGAAGTTGGGAAAACATATATGGAGTGTGTTCCAGACTTTACCAGTAGAGTATATGTAAGATTGAGCATAGTGGTTAAGTCTGGGGTCTGAGAGTTGGACAGAGAAAGTATGAGACTGTGTAGAAAGGCCGTGTCGCACGAGCTCTTCTCAGTGGAGGAGGTATGCTCGAGAGAGATCAGAAGAGCAGTGTCCGTTGTAATAACGATAGTAAAGAGAGAGTGAAGCAACAATTCGACGGGCAGAAAGAGATTGAAAAGAGTTAGTAAGAGCAGGAGAGTTGATGAGACGAAAAGCCATAGACTCTACCTTCTTAAGGAGAACTGTATGAGTGGAACCACCCCAGATGTGCGACGCATACTCCATACAAGGGCAAACAACACCCCTATACAGAGCAAGCAACTGGGGTGACGAGAATATTGAGGACAGATGAAGGTTTGAGTTGTTTGTTTTCGAAGAAGATATCTTAGTTGTGTGGAAGATTGTGTTGAGTGGAGAGATGGAGGAATTGAGTTTTTGAGGCATTGAAAACAACCATGTTTTCTCTGCCCCAATTTGAAATACGTGAAAGATCAGAGGTTAGTTGCTCCAAGGCTACCCTTCTCGAGTCTATCAACTGCTGTTGGGTGGGACGTCTTCCAAACTGGAAGGAGTAATGAATTGTTGAATCATCAGAATAGGAGTGAATAGGTGATAAGTAATAGAGAGAAGGTCATTAATGAAAAGCAGAAAAAAGTGTTAGGGATAGAACAGAACCCTGAGGAATACCACTATTAATAGATTTAAAGGAAGAACGGTGGCCGTCTACAACAGCTGCTATAGAACGACCGGAAATGAAATTAGTGAGAAGATCACAGATAGAAGGATAGATACCGAAAGAGGAAAGTTTAGAAATCAAAGCTTTGTGCCAGACTCTATCGAAGGCTTTCGATATGTCTAGCGCGACAGCAAAAGATTCAGCGAAATGGCGAAGAGCGGAGGACCAAGAGTCAGAGAAGGGAAAGAAGATCACCAGTAGAGCGTTTCTTACGAAAGCCATACTGGCGATCAGAGATAAGATTAGAAGAATTGAGATGTTTCTAAATCTTCCTGTTAAGGACAGATTTGAAAACTTTAGAGAGAACGGAGGTCAAAGAAATAGGACGGTAGTTGGAGGGTGAGAGGGTTCCCCCTTCTTCGGCACAGGCTGAATGAGAGCACATTTCCAACAAGAAGGGAAGGTTGAAGTAGAGAGACAAAGACGAAATAGTTTATCGAGGCTCGGTGCAAGCTCGGAAGCACAAGTTTTGAGAACCACAGGAGAAATACCATCGGGACCATACGCCTTCTTAGTATTAAGCTCAAAAAGAGCAGAAATGACATCTTTAGAAGAAATTCTAATTTTAGGCATAATTGAGTTAGAGGGGGTTGAAGGAGGAGGAATAGCTCCGGAATCGTCCAAGGTTGAATTAGAGGCAAAAGTTTTGAGCGAAGAGTTCAGCTTTAGAAGAAGGTAAACAGCAATTGTGCCGTCGGAAGATATTTAAAGGAGGGAAAGAGGAAGAAGCAAAGTTAGAGTTGACATTTTTTGCAAAATGCCAGAAAGAACGTGAAGAAGAAGAACCAGAAAAATTATTGCATTTTCTACGGAGAAATGAGTTTTTATTGTTCCGAAGGATAGATATTGCACGATTCTGAGATGAAATATAAATAACCTGAGTTTCTGCAGTTTGAAGACGACAGTAATCTCTGAAGGCAACATCCCTGCGGTGGATAGCGCTAGAACAAGCAGAATTAAACCACAGTTTGTTAGGTTTAGTAGAAGGGAAAGAAAATGGAATGAATGCCTCCATGCCAGAGAGAATCACCTCGGTAATGCGTTCTGCACACTCCGAGGGACCCCTCCACGAAAGCAATAATCATTCCACGGGAAATCGAAGAAGTACGACCGCAAGTCCAATAGAAATCTGAAAATACAGTCCAAATTTCAGAACATTCCGAAAAGTGGTTTGGCCCCACTATTCATTTGAAAAGGGTCAAATCAAAAAATAAAAACTTTTTAACCATTGTAGACTCAGAAAAACTCTATAAATGGACTTTTTCACCGCGATAAAAGCTTTATACACTGAAAATTTCAGGGGAATCGGTTGAAAATTAAAAAAACAAATTGAAGTTGGACTGTCCTTTTAATAAGTATAATTTGCCTTTTTAACCCTGGTTTTCCCTGATTTTTAGCTAGGGTCAATTAAAAATAATGGCCAGGGTTTGCGGGGACCGGGGCCCCTGTCAGTCCATATATATATATATATATATATATATATATATATATATATATATATATATATATATATATATATATATATATATATATATATATATATATATATATATATATATATATATATATATATATATATATATATATATATATATATATATATATATATATATATATATATATATACAGTATTTTTTGAAGAATATTTTTATTATTTCCCTGTATTAAATTAGAAATGAGAGCTTTTTGTTTATATTTACCGGTATTATTTAAACTTTTCATTGTCACACGAAATTGGTACGTGTTATGGAGTTTTAAATATCATTTTCGCAATCAACGTAATCAATTTAATAAAAAAATCACTTAAAATATGTGGCAGAGAAATTTTTTTTTGTTGAGTATAATAATAATAATAAACAATTAATAATAACCCTAATCCAAGTAGGGAACTGCAGTTCTCTATATTATCATTCAATTCCACATATATATATATATATATATATATATATATATATATATATATATATATATATATATATATATATATATATATATATATATATATATATATATATATATATATAGAAAATTTTATAAGAAGTATTCGAATGCGGGTGTGATAAACTTATCATCGTCAAGTAGACAAAGTATTTGCCAATTGTTTGTTGAGGAATATTTGAATCAGAAAAATGAATCAAAATTAAGCGAGGATGACCTTTGGAATAGAGTAGAATCTGCTCTCGAAGGAAGAGGAATTAAACTCTTTAAACAAGAAATTAACAATGTGAGTGATATTATTATTATTATTATTAATAGTATTATTAGTATTTTATTATTAATATAGTATTTTATTATTTATTATTATTATTATTAATAGTATTATTATTATTTTATTATTAATATGTAATAATTATTATAAATATTATTATTATTTTATTATTATATGTAATTATGATTATAAATATTATTATTATTATTATTGTGTTTATTAATTTAGTGATTACATTGGAAACAATTTTCAATTTTTTTATCTATTGAATTAGATTCAACACTGAATTATAGATAATTTGTGTGTGTTGAGCACGAAATTTCACTCGGTTTCCTCTGTCAGGTTCTGATTTTGCTCAATATCCATCCTCCTCCGCCACTGTATTCATAAAAAGGTTTTTCTCAATACTCAGAAAGTTTTTTTTCAAGTTACACACAAAATTATTAATAGTCTTTTTACAATCAACTAATACATCTTTTTCTTCTTCAGATGTCATTATGAAATTTATTTATTACTAATCCTATAGTAATTAAAACAGCACTAATAATGCTACAACTTAAATTTAAATTAACTTTTAAACAGGTTAAAAAAAACAATAACCAATACTTAATAACTAACTTAACATTATTTAAACCAATAACCCACTTAATTAACACTAATTAATACTAACTTAATATTAACTTTATAATGGGTAGGTAAATTGACCGCAATTAGGCTATAGGTTATATGATTAATAAATAGGCATGTGTAGTTAACAATTATTTCATATCCGTCCGTGTCTCACGAAGCCTTGCTTAAATTTTATTTTTACTAAACAGCTTAAATTTTACCTCCACGAGTCAACAATATTTTAAATTGAAATATAATGAAATTATTATTATTATTATTTATAAATTCAATATTTACAATTGAAAATCCTCTTACCTTTAAGTTTTCACCCCTTCCCAAACATTCCAGGCAAAAACCCAAGTAAAAAGGCCAATATACCCCCAGTTTTAATACCCAAAATAGCCAGAAGGAAATATGGTTTCTATTAACTTTCTACACGATGAAATCCAAGAAGACTTTCAATTTAAAATATTGACTCGTATAAGCTATTATAATAGTCTTATTTAGTATACTTATCTTATATTTCACTTTTAGTAATAAATGTATATTTAACAAAGTTCATGAATTCACCAGTCAGTAAAATAATTCCAACCGGCAGTAGTTTTTCATATAAATTAACACTTTTTAACATATAGACTTATCACTTTTGCTTCAACATATAGACTTATCACCTTGTCTTTAATTAACATACAGACTGAACTTTCGTTCATTAAATTTATGATATTAACTCTCTTACTCCGTGCATGCGACACGTGAGTCATTTTTATAATTACGCTATTTTTAACAATAAAAATTTTATAATAATTTAACAAAGAAATTAAATATAAATTGATAATTTTATTATTTTTAACTTTAATTATTTAACAATTTTATTACACTCCCCAAAGAAAGTTGCAGCTAAGCTGCAAATATTACATTAAATTTAATTTTGATTTTATCAACTTGTCACATTTAACAGCTGCTTGTCTTTTTGGTCTACCAATCACCAATTTTGATCTGTCTTTATCACCTTTAGGAACAGTTTCATTCTACAGTCAAACTCTTGAGGAGATGTCTTTTCATGAGACAAAGACATTTTCAATGGATACAGATTATTTATAGAATGATGAGCTATTTGACCATTACTTTGTTTTACCTTTACTGATCTTATTTTATTGTTCTATTACCAATAATCTACCAGACATCCAAAAGGGACGTGGTTTTATTTCAGACTTGATTAATATAATGTCATTTACCTTAATTATATTGTCCCAAGATAGTTCATAAATTTTACTCATAGACTCTCTTAAAGACAATAAATACTCTTGGTACCAAAGCTGTTTAAATTTGTTGAACAATTCCTCTTGAGTATCAAGAGTTTGTTCTAATTTATTTTGGTTTGTTTCTTTCCAATACATTTTCTGATTCTCCTCTTAAAATTAAAGAAGAATTACAATTTAAACGCAAAAAAGAATTTGGTGTTATAATTTCAACATCACTAAACTCTGACCTATAAGTAAGAGGTCTAGAATTTATAGCATTTTTTATAAATGACAGGGTGGTGGGCATTTCAAAATATGTTAATTTAGCTCGACCTATGACTTTATACATAGCAAGATTTAAGAGGTACGAATCTGCCTTTCATAAAATGCTCCTGCCCAAGCAGAAAATAAAGGGAATTTTTACATGTTTAATATTATTAGAATTTAACTCCTCCTTGAACTCATTAGACTCTAGAGCTTTAGCTAAAAAATTGGCACCTTTATTAAATGTACGAGCGTTATCTGAGTATATGTAATCTGGAATGGTATAGTGATTACAAAAGCGTTGAAATGCAAGTAGAAATGTTGGTACACTCATGTCTGGAATTAATTCTAAGTGTATAGCTCTTATATTAAGGCAAGTAAAAATTAAAATGAACATTTTATCAGTGGTGTTGGTGTTTTCATTTTTTACAAACAAATGTCCAGTAAAATCAATTCCCACAAATTTGAATGGCATTACCAATTTCATATGGTGCTTAGGGATATCAGTATATTTAGGATATTTAAAAGCTCTAACATTAATCTTTTTACACAAATTTACACAAATTGAGAACCTTTTTTACTGCAATTCTACCTTTGGGAATCCAATACCCTTGATTCCTTATATGTGTCAAAGTACTGTCAACACCTAGATGTTGAACTTTTTGATGGGACCTTAAAATCAAAAGGGTTGTGAAATAATGAAATCTAGATAAAATAATTGGATTATGAACATCATAATTAAAATAAGTACATTTAGATATTCTTCCCTTTGATCTCAAAATTCCATCACTATCTAAAAATAGATTTAAGTTGTTAACTAATAATGGGATATAACCACTTTTAGGGTCTGATTTTAAAAATTCTATTTCCTTATAATAACAAGAACTCTGTACACTCTTAATCCAATACATCAAAGCCTGTTTATAGGGATCTTCCTTTCTTATATTACAAAATATAAAAAATAAATACTTTGTAATATTCATAACTTTATCAAAATTGGAATATTTATGAATATTTAGAATTTCATTATGATTAGACTGAAAATTAATATTTATAGTATTAAGACTCATGACTTCATTTTCACTGCTATCTATGTTACACAAAACATTAGTATTAATGAATTTAATACCATTATTATTATTAGCAGAGAAATAATTATTAATTTCTGGCACTACTGACAATAATGGATATTTTGGCCAGTTATTCAGATTTTTATTTAACCATGTGGGTCCATGTAAGCCATAAATTAATATTTTCCATGAAATTTTTTATATGAAACACCTCTAGTTAAAAGATCTGCTGGATTTTATATCAGTATGTACATAATGAAAATAAAACTTAATATTATATTTTGTTTTAATATTATTTATATGNTGTAGAAACATCTTTTAATCTATTATTTACATATTTACCCTTAACCTTTGTTTCTCCAGTGAGAATCTAATTTAGCACCACCTGAGAATCAACACTTATGTTAATATATTCAAATATAAATTTAGAATATGAATCAAGAATAGTAACTAGACATTTAAGAGCCAAATTCACACCAAGCCACTCAAGAGTGGGAATACTGTAAGATCTCTTGTGGTTGGTTGGAGTTACCTTAGCTTTGGCAGACAAAAATTGATTTTTTACATTGCTAGAACTATAAACTACAAACCCATAGCATGAAGAAGAACTATCACAAAAAATATTTAACCCATAAGATTAACTTTCATTTAATGCTTGTCTAGGAAAAGGTGTGTTTCTTAATTGTATTAAATCTGGTTTAAGTTTTTCCCATTCAGATATCATCTCCACAGGTAATTCCTCATCCCATTGTTTATTAGCAGACCAAATACTTTTCATCAATAACTTTCCTCTTATACTTAGGGGTAACGTGAACCCAAGGGGGTCAAACAATTTGGAAGTTTCAGAAAGTACCTGTCTCTTTGTGATGGCATTACCATAATTTACCTCAGACACATGCAAAGTATCATCCTCCAATTTATATTCATACCCAAGCACCTTTTTCATACACACTTTCATGCTCAACTAACAATTTTTCATCTTTCATACACTTTCGCAAACTTTCACAATTTGTGGACCAAGATCTTAAAATGAAGCCACCTTCATACATACAATTATAGGCCTGATGGTAAAGTTTGTTCAAGCTCTGCATAGTTATTACCAGTAAATATCAAGTTATCAACAAAAAAATTGCAGAACAAAATCTCTTTACACTTGTCATCAGGAAATTTTTCAATGTGATGTTGCATAATGTAATGAAGAATAAATGGAGATGCTGTATACCCAAATAATATAGTATTATATCTAAAAGTAATCAACTGATCGTTTCTATACCATAGAAAACAAAATTTATTCTTATCAAATTCATCTTTTAACCTAATGATAAAAAAAGCTTGTTTGAAATCACTTAACATTATATAATCATTAGTTCTAAAAACAGATAATAACTTCAATAATGAATTCATTAAATCAAGAACTGAATATGAGGCTTCATTTATAGAAGGAATATTTTTACTAAGTTTAAAGGAACAATTAAATACAGTACGTATTTTAGTGGTAACCTGTTCAGCATGTCTTATAACAGGCCTATGTGGAATGAACACATATTCATGTTTTTTATAATCAGGAATATTAATTCCCTCAATAATACCATCATCCTGTTGTTGTTTAAATACATTATCATATGCAGTTACTAGGTTTTGATTGGTTAATTTGTTATACACCCTATTTAAATAAAACCTTTAATGAAAAATCAAAGTTAGAAGGAACTTGCTTAATTAAATCTTCCTTCCATGGAAGTGTTACATAATAGTTACCATCTCTGAATGAAATCCCTTTTTTAAATTTACTTACCATTTCAGCATCATAATCTGACAAGTCATCATTATCATTTGATGGAATACCTACAGATTCCATGGAGAATAAATACTCCATACCATTATCTACTTCTGAGTCAATGAGAATATTTTCAAAAGGATGAAAATAACTTTTATTGGGGTTTAATATAAGATTAACTACAGTATCATTCACCATGTCCGACTCTACATCTGTTTTAGAAGATATTACATTTTTATTATTTAAAACAATATTTTGTTTTCTATGCAAAAAGTTTTGTACATTACCAAAAGGGATATATTTATTAGAAACTTTAAAGCAACTGCCTGACATTATTGAAACTAATTCTAGAGAAGGAAAAAATTGTAAAATGTCAGTGCCTAATATAGCTTGTATATGAAATTTATTTATTATCTCCCTTCAACATTAAATGCAGAGTCTGCAAGGGGAATACCTTGGTTTTTAAATTCATGAATGACTTCATTAACACCATCTACTGTGTAATTTAAATTCAAATTTTCATCTACTAAAAATGGCATGCTAAAAACATCATATCTGAAAGCTTAATACCTAAAAGCAGTTGTTTAAACTCTCTTTGTTCTTTACCAATGAATGTTTGAACATTTAATTTCCATTCCATATAATTATTCATAATCAGGAATTAATATGATTTAATATATCTTTAGATACATACGATCTTTGGACTTCCTGTATCCTAGTAATACTTCTTCACAGTTCACCTTTTTATTGCCTCTTATTAAGATCAAATGAAATAGTTAGGCAACATATAAACTCTATCTGCTTGTTGTTGAAAATGTTATACAACAGACTGTTTACAATATCATTTTTAGTTTCATTTGCCTCAATTTGAGGACAAAAATGCAGTTATATGTGAGTGTTCTTTGCATTTGAAACAATTAAACCATAATTTATTGTTTTTACCAAAAGCAAGTATTCAGAATTATGACCAAATACCTGCACACCTGTTACATAAATTTAAAACCTTAGCACATTCAACTCTTTTGAGCCAACAGTGCTATGTTTATCACACTTGTATAATGGATGATTTTTAAGCTGACATATTTGCATACATTATACATTCTGTTATTACAAGGTTCACTTTTTGCATCATTATTTTTAGATGCCTTTAACATTGATCAACATTTGTAGCAAAATTTTGTAATGAATTTAGATTTAAAAGATTTTTTAAAATGAGGATTACTTTTAGGCTTAACTGTAGGAATTTTCTTTTTTGATTTACTTACTATATGAAGCGTATTAATTACATCATTATAGTTGTGAAAGATTTGCTCCAAAGAAGAATAATTATTTTCGAATTTATGTATCAATTCAGTTTTAAATAATCTAGGCAACTTTTTGAAAATGATGTTACTTAACAATATATTACCAGGAGAGTTAGGCTCTAAAAAATTTAAATCATAAACTTTTAATTCAAAAATTATTGATCTTACTTCATTAATAAATAACTTAGTATTTGTAAACTCTAAGTCATGACCATCATCAATTTTTAAGTCATTTAATTTGTTCATATATTCATTTAATAATTAAATTTTCTATCTAGAAATTCTTTCTTTAAAAGTTCTAAGGCTACCTTATAATTATCATTATTCAAAGACAAATGGCTAACAACCTTTAGAGCATAACCTTTAAGGTATCCTAAAAGATACATTAATTTTACAGAATCTTCAATACCATCTTTATTACCCATTACATTATTAAACTTGGTTAAAAAATTATGGAAGACCATTTTATTTTGTTCTGAACCATCAAATTGATCACACGGGATTACAGGTAATTTATAGTCTCTAGTTGTGTTTATTTTACTCATAATATCAATAAACTGTTCATTTGAACAGACTCATTTACAGGAGGCTTTTCCTTTTATAAATAATTACCAAATATAGCTATTTCTACAGACAAGTCAAAATGGTAACTGGTAGACTTTTCTATTTCTTTATGAAAAAAATCAGGTTCTATCTGATCTATTTCAAATTGTGACAAAATATTTAATATTTTTTCATCCAATATTTTTATTTCTAATGGCTCATTATTAATCCTTTCATAATTAGAATAAAAAATCAGCTTATTCAACTTTGTCTTTTTCAAGAATTTTCAATTTATTTATTAACATAGTAACTTTGGTTTTATGAGTAGCCCTACATCTTACAAAACTATTAATAGTCTTTTTACAATCAGCTAATACATCTTTTTCTTCTTCAGATGTCATTATGAAATTTATTTATTACTAATCCTATAGTATTTAAAACAGCACTAATAATGCTACAACTTAAATTTAAATTAACTTTACAATAAATAGGTCTTTGTAACTTAAACAGGTTAAAAAACCATTAAGCAATACTTAATAACTAGCTTAACATTATTTAAACCAATAACCCACTTAACACTAATTAATACTAACATAATATTAACTTTATAATAGGTAGGCAATTAGGCTATGTTATATAATTAATAAGTAGGCATGTGTAGTTAACAATTATTTCATATCCGTCCGTGTCTCACGAAGCCTTGCTTAAATTTTATTTTTACTAAACAGCTTAAATTTTACCTCCACGAGTCAACAATATTTTAAATTGAAATATAATGAAATAATTATTATTATTATGTATAAATTCAATATTTACAATTGAAAATCCTCTTACCTTTAAGTATTCACCCCCTCCCAACCATCCCAGGCAAAAACCCAAGTTTAAAGGCCAATATACCCCAGTTTTAATACCCAAAATAGCCAGAAGGAAATATGGTTTCTATTGTTAAATTTCAACACGATGAAATCCAAGAAGACTTTCAATTTAAAATATTGACTCGTATAAGCTATTATAATAGTCTTATTTAGTATACTTATCTTATAATATATTCACTTTTAGTAATAAATGTATATTTAACAAAGTTCATGAATTCACCAGTCAGTAAAATAATTCCAACCGGCAGTAGTTTTTCATATAAATTATCACTTTTTGCTTTAACATATAGACTTATCACCTTGGCTTTAACATATAGACTGAACTTACGTCATTAAATTTCTTATGATTTTAACTCTCTTACTCCGCGCTTGCGTCACGTGAGTCATTTTTATAATTACACTATTTTTAACAATAAAAATTTTATAATAATTTAACAAAGAAATTGAATATATAAATTGATAATTTTATTATTTTTAACTTTAATTATTTAACTATATATATATATATATATATATATATATATATATATATATATATATATATATATATATATATATATATATATATATATATATATATATATATATATATATATATATATATATATATATATATATATATATATATATATATATATATAAAATGTAACATAATATTATGGTATCAATAATCTGAATCAGTATTGTCTTTTGATCTCAAGTGCCTGTAAATTCTTTCAAGCATTTCAACCTTTTCTCTCTCCAATATCTATTTCTCATTTTGCTTTAGATGATCCCAAACTTTAAAAAAAATCCTTCTATTGATCCTGAACTTGCTGGACAGGAATGTAGCTGACACACAAACATGGCAAAATTAGCAAGCAATTTTGATGATTTTTGCTCTTTAAATTCTACTAATTTCCACCAATTTCTTGTTGTCGTCACACTAACTATATTGTCCTTGAATAAATAGGAAGGAAAGCCGGTGTTGTCCTTTAGTCTAAATGCATCACAACTTGGCAAAAATTCCTGATGGACTTCTTTAAGTCACTCTTCCGCCTCTTCCTCTTGATTTCTTTCCAGTTTTCTTCCTAACAAAATACCTTCCAAAATAAGGACTATTGTGAATATTGCATTATCATAGCTACTTCCTGTATATTTTTCTTATTTATTTTAAAAAGACTGTGTGTGTTTCAAGATAAATATGTAATGATGAAATTTTAAAATACCGAAATACAGCCGTACAAAATATAAAGTTTTTTAATAGAAACGGAGACCTCAACTGTTTCTTACTTATTGAGATAAAACCTTTATTCATGTGGATTGCTGTGCGTCACACGCTTTATATTTGTTTTAGAATATATATTTTCAGTAGCTACATAATCTTAAATTGTAGGTTTTAAGATCCAATAAATTGATGGAACTCGTTTCTTTATTTCTTCTTTGTTTACAGAAACCAGTAACACCGCTGACTCAACCTTCGTTTAAAATAGGAGACATATTTAACGAAGAAAGTGAAGAGATTCTAAAGGAGAGCGAAGGGGTTAAAGATTAAAATTTAATTTTTATAGTTTTTTATTATTTGCTTAATGCAATGCAAATTTGTAAAATAAATTTTTAAAAGTAAAAAAAGTTTTCATATATTCTCCAACAAAGATTTTGTTTTTAAGTTTTATTCTTAGAAAATTTGATGTCTGACTGAAATTTTTATATAACGTTCTTACTTCGCGGTTTGCATCTATTTTCTTGAGAGTAACACTATTTGGGATTAATTAGTGCAAATGGGTTTGAATTGGAAATATTCCAACTACATCTTGATTCAAAACTGTAAGTTTCACCTTAATATAATTTATACGATACCATAAACTCAAAATATGCAGTCTTAATTTAACATACCTTTGATTTCTTGGTATTCTATTTAAATTGTCTCATGTAAAACTCATTTTATGTTATTAAACAAATGTTTGAGAATTCAGTAGAAACCCAAGTACACCTTGAATATATTAGGAAGAAAACCTCGGAAGTTGGTTTTTAATAGAATTGTCCAGTATCACCGAAAGTATGACATGAAATGAGCAAACAGCGTAGTTTAGATATACATCCTCCAATAGAAGATAGCAAAACGTTAGTTGTGCAGCCGTAAGTTACAAAAAGAGGGAAAGGAGAAGAAACGAAATTAGTTTTAACTTTTTTTTTTTTTGCAAAATACCAGACATGATATGTGAAAGGGGAGCAAAGATTTTTTCATTTTCTATGATGAATTAAGTTTTTGGTGTTTTGGAGAATATATTTTGCACGATTCCTGGATGAAATAAGTTTAATAAGTTTCCTGTGTTTGATGACAATGGTAATTCCTGAAAGGCAGTATCCTTGTAGCGAAAAGCATTAGATCAAGTAGAGTTAATTAAACTAATGATGGAATGTACGTGTGTGCCCATGCCGGATATAATCCTTCCGAAGGACCCCTTCAACGGAGGCAGTAATCGGAATAGACGGTGGGCTTCCCCAGTGATGGCTTGAAGAGATAGATGAAAATACAGAGATGAGTGATCAGAGTCCTAGAAGTGGATAGAGTTAAAGATTATAAGTAGAAGTTAAGGAAAAGTCTTGAATGTCGAGTTCATCTCCAAAGAATAAGTTAGAATGCAGAGTTCATCTAGATTGTGAGAGATACAAATATGGAGTTGCATCAATTTCTCAAGGTTATTTTGGATAGAGAAATGGTGAGCAAATTTACCGACTTTATCTTGAGAACTAGAAAAAAGCTATTGGCGGTGAAATCACTTGAAATAATGAAAATTAGAATAAAGATTGAGAATGTCCTTGAAATTAATGAAAAAAAACAAACAGACCGTGCACCAGGGTAAGTTTAGAAATAACCCCTTCACCTGAATTCCCCACCTCCTAAGTAGAGGTGGGAGTTGTTCCGCAGAATAGAGGTGGCACAAGGAGCCAGCCTGGGGTTTCCTACGTCCACACAAAATTGTTGCGAAAGAAGGGCACCCCTTGTGCAACAAGGACGACGCAACGGTGGAAGAATGCGGGAGGCCAATTCCCTCGAGCACCTGCCATTGTAGTACCTATAGAAAAGAGATAGCGCGCCAATGTCACGTCGCAGAGATAGAGGGTCAAGAGAGTTTGAAAGTAGGGGACAGTTTATTAATCTTTTAGCTTTTGACTCATCCCTATCCAGAAGAGAGGAGGAGCCGGAGCCCCCCCAAATGTGAGAACAGTACTCCATACAAGGGCTAATAAGACTTATATATCTGGAGCAACTGCTCGGAAGAAAAAAATTCTCGCAATCTGAACAGAACTCCAAGCTTCTTAGAGGCCACAACCTTTATGTGGTTTCCAAGACAGTTTGTTGTTTATGTTTTGGTCAAGAATGTTAATGTTATTTACAGGTGAGACGGGAGAGCCATCGAAGAGGATAGGAAAGTTAGGAGGTGTTTTTGAGAGGGAGAAGTGAAGAAGTTGAGTTTTTAAAGAGTTGAATTTCACAAGGATGTTATGACCCCACAGGGAAATCCCATCCAGATCGGCAAGAATAGAATCGGAAAGTTGAAGACGAGAAGCATAAGAGAGAGCAGATTTGAAATGAGTAGAAGAATGTTGGGTTGAGTCATCAGCGTAAGAATGAACAGAGTTAGAAGTGCAGTTGAGAAGATATTAATGAAAAGTAAGAATAGAGTTGGAGATAAAACGGAACCTTGAGGAACATCACAGTTGACAGAAAAGGAGGAAGAGGTCGCTCCATCTACAAGTGCCGAAATGGAACAATCTGAGAGAAAACTAGACAAGAGTAAGCTAAGGGAAGGATGAAACTTAAAGGAAGGGAGCTTGGAGAGCAGTGACGCATGCTATACTCGGTCAAAAGCCTTGGATATGTCAAGCGCCACCACACAAGACTCCCCGAAGTCCCTAAGGGCAGAAGACCATAGATCAGTAAGATAGGCAAGTATGTTACCAGTTGACCTCGAGCGTCGAAAGCCATACTGGTGATCAGAGAAAAGAGAATGAGACCTCAAATGATCCAGGAAATGAGAGTTTCAAAAATTTTAGAAAGAACACAAGTGAGAGCTATAGGTCGATAGTTAGAAGGGTCAGAGCGGCTACCTTTTTTCGGGATCGGCTGAACAAATGCACTCTTCCAGCATAGAGGAAAAGTATTAGGATTAAGTCATAGAGAGTAAAGTTGAACGAGGACAGGCGCTAACTCGGAAGCACCCTCCCTCAGAACACGAGGGAGAATACCATCCGGGCCACTGACCTTCCTGACGTTCATAGATTTCAGGATCCCATGCACCTGATCATGTGTAATTACAGGTAGAGGCATGGGACACCTGAGAGGAGTAGGAGGAGGGATGCCAGAATCGAGCCGGGTAGAATTAGATGATAAAAGGGGGCCGAAGAGATTAGCCTTTTCAGAGGGAGTATTTATTAGCTACAGAACCATCAGAGCGAATAAGAGGAGGAAGAACCTCCCTGCAACGATTCCGAGCTGAATGAAAATTAGCAAGAGTGATAGGAGAAGGAGAGACATAAATTGTTCCGCTCTTTCTAATTCACTTGACACTTTATCTTTGCAAAATGACGTTGGTGCCTTTTCTCTTTTCTATAGGTACTACAGTGGCAAATACTGAAGGGAACTGTCCACTCATATACCTTTGCCATTCACGATAAGTATTGCCTCTCTCCCGAAGGGCAAGAGAACAGTTGCCATCAAACCATGAATTTTGAGGAGAAAAATATTTAGTTGAAGATGGAATGAATCTCCTCATCCCATCAAGGATCACGGCCCCTACCTTTTCAGCAGAGATAGAAGCTTCCCCTGAGATAAAGCAAGATTCACTCCAATGGTAGTTAGCAAAGAAGCGACGCATTGGCCCCCAATTAGCCCGATTAAAGTGCCAGAAAATATGTTTAGGGTATGGTGGAGCTGTTGGAGAGAAAGCATTATAACTATGAGCTATAAGATTGTGGTCAAAGTTACCAATAGGAGGGAAAATGGTGTATTTATATCTAGAAGGAGTAGTGGTGAAATATAAATCAAGTGTATTCAAGAATTGGTTAGGACGATCTGGAATACGTATGGGTTCCCTAATCAACTGCCCCATATCGTTGAGAATGCTGAATGATTTGTCCTCCTTCCCACCTGTATCAGTATGAGAGGAAGCCAACCACACAGTGTGGTGTCCATTGAAATCCCCTAAATAGAGGAATTCAGTATTTTGATGAGAAGAAGTAACAGTCTCTTGAGAAGTAGTGAGATATTGAAAAAGAACTGGAAAATCTGTTCCATTAGGGGAGCAGTAGCAGAAACACAAGATAATTGTAGTAGTAGGAAGACAGATTTTAAGACATAAAACATCGAAATTAGGAATGTGTATATGTGTGTGTGCACGCGCATGTATGAGAAGTAGAAGAGCTCTTATACGCTTTTACATGAATCAGTGTGTTAGCCTTAAAAATAACGATAAATTTTTAATAAATAAATTTGTTTTATTAAAGATTTTACATTTTTAAGAGATATAAAATAATTTATTATTGAAAGGATTGAAAATAAATTTTAAGGTTATATCTTAAAACAAATATAAAGATTGAAATAGGAAAAAAAGATATAGCTTAGCTTGAAAGAGATATAGAAAATGTAATGTGTAATTAGTTTTATAATAATCTTAAAAAGTCATCTCTTGAAAAGAAATAGAAAAATGCAATATGGAATAAGGTAAAAAATAATAGGTTGATGAAAAACGGAATAAATATCCAATAACATGCGTATTGTAACATGGTGTTATTAAAGAATTAGAGTCATGAAATGAAAATTAAATGATGTAATATTAAGTAAATGTTGTCTTCACTCGTATAAAATCCAAATTATGGTATTGTTTGTTATGTAATAAGAATTTTTATTATGAATACATTAAGTTTTGTTATAGAACGACGTTGCAGATTTTAAACATTTGAGTGAGGGATGATAAACACATGGTTATACGGTAAATGTGAATGAGGCTGACCAAAAATCTGAAATATTAGGACTTGTAGAGTTACGTAGTGACCAGTCACGTGGTTTTGACTTCACAGACACATGGTCTCCTTTAGAACTTTGGTTATAGTGAGTTAAAATAAATTAGTATCAAAATGTAGCGAGTCAAAAACATAAAATATCAGGAATTGATTGAAAAATATACAACCAACCACGTAGCTATGACGTCATAGACGCAGGAATATTTTGTTTTAACTTTCAGGAAATATAAAAAGGATGTTAAATATCGGGAAAAATAGATACAATAACGTCACTTAGTTAAAAAAAATAAAATAGTTCCACGTTTATAATACAGGTTAGGACTTGAGAACAATACGTTCAAAGAAAAGGTAAGACGTCACATGAATTTATGGTAGTGATGTTACAAACATAAAATTATATGAATATAATAACTCGAATACATAGTAATAAAGAAAATGCATGACGTCACAATATTTATATTCGTATTGGAAAATATGATGATAAGTACAATGATAAAAAGTTTAGTGAGCTATGGTGAATTAAGATAGTATAAGATATATATATATATATATATAT
>SEYY01000032.1:220692-230780 GCA_009176605.1 Armadillidium nasatum | reverse complement strand
AGTACTTGTATATTTTATCACTAGCATTAATCCGAGAATATTTTTCAATAAAGTACTATACTTTAAAATTTTTTTACAGGTTCTAAATTTAAGAGTAACTATTAAATGTTTCTTAGCATTACATTCTTACTACGAAATAATTATACAGAATAATCTCTTTACCAACAAGCACTCACTGGAACCATTCTATAGGCTAAATTAAGCCTACGTGCAAATATACTAAAATTGTGCCGACGTTCGCTTTCTGGGAAAGAGCCAATATTATCTCAGTCTGATACCAACTTGGCCCTTTTTTAACCACTTTTTCCCTCTTATCTCCCTATTATTAGTATTTTTAAAGTCAAGACAATATCTTTCTTCATGTTTTTCTTATCAAGTTGGATAAGGGATAGCCTGATAAAATGTTTATCATAAAGGTTTTCTACGCATATGGCATTTTAGATACGCTAAGAAAATGAATTCACTGTATGGCTTTACACAATTACTTTTAATTCGGGATGGAGCGATACCAAAATTTTTACCGATACTGATACCGATACTTAAAAAAAACCTATACCGATACCTAAAAATATGCCGATACTACTACCGATACCGATACTTTACTCTTGTCCAAAAATTTTACCGATACCGATACTGCAATTGCCGATACCGATACCGAAGCTCGAAAATATGCCGATACTGCCGATACCGATACTTCACTCCATCCCTACTTTTAATGTACCGTATATTAATATATCTAATTTAAGAAGGATTTATCGTTATTATTATTTAATCCATTATATTATACTTCGCTACTGAGTTGGATTTGAGAGGTTTTGTTGATCGGGAGAGGATCTACAACACAAATAGCACATATACGGTACATATCTATATACTATTAATATAATAATTAATACAAATTCTATATACGGTTAATATCCATATACTATGATACATATCTGTGATTCTTTGACTTGTAAAAAGTATGGAACGACTTCCAGAGTGAGAATAAATCCGAGCTTCAAAAAATATATTTTTTTTCTGATTTTACAACTGAAGAGATTTTCTAATTTATTTTTTGTTTAAAAACACACACATTATAAATATATATATATAATATAATATATATATATTATAATATATTTTTATATATTTTATATATATATATATATATATATATATATATATATATATATATAATATATATATATATATATATATATATAATAAAAAAAAAAAAAAAAAAAAAAAAAAAAAAAAAAAATTTTTAAATTATTATTATATTATTATTATTATTATTATTATTATTATTGAGTTGTAAATGACACCAATAATTTTTCTAAAATCACTTTGCGAAAACCTTAAGTCTTCTCCCCCTAAACGGAGAGGGGGGGGGGAGTGGAGGGTTATGGGGCGGAAATTCCATACTTTAGACTTCCTATTAATAATGATTAAAAACTAATAAGAAATTCTTTATATTAAATCATGTTTATATAAGTAAGTTTCTCTACAATAATATATAATATATATATATATATATATATATATATATATATATATAATATATATATATAATATATATAATATAATATATATATATAATATATATATATATATAATATATATATATATTTTTTTTTTTATTTTTTTTTTAAATATTCAAAATATTTTATTATTATTATTTTATTATTATTATTATTATTATTATTATTATTATTATGCAAAATCAAACATTAGGAAACATTCAAATTATATATTAATGATAAAAAAGAATTGAGCAACCTCTTTTTTTCGCTTATATGGGACAAGGGATAACTCCGAAACGTTCAAATAATATTATATATATATATATATAATATATATATATATATATATATATATATATATATATATATATATATAATATATATATATATATATATATATATATATATATATATATATATATAAGAATGTTTATTAGTTTTTGTTAAAATGTTCACATCTCACGGGCATTGCCCTATTGTAGGAGAAGAAGTTTTCTAGGTAGTATATACCTAGAATCCCCAAATGAGATCGAACCGTCTCCCTCAATCATGTGAGTTAATCACTCTACCGTTTGAGCCACGGTAGACGGCAAGAAGTTAAAACAAATGCACTTTCATAAAACATTAATCATTAGATTACCCCCAATTAAGCATGTAGTGGTTTTAGAGAACATCCCGTGGCACCCCTTGGCTCAGATGTTCTTCCCTTTTTGCTCTTCATTCTCATATCTTTATTACACAGAGTGCCATAGGTTTGACCAGTAGGCACTCCCTTTTTTTTCATCCTTCTCTTTATCACCTTTTTGAGAGCTGGCGACCTTCGGTAATGAGGTTGGTATTGCAGCAGAATTACAGGCTTAATCTGTTACAAAGCTTTCTTCTGCAACACTTGAGGTCCTTATTTTAATACCCACTTTGATAAATATAACGTTCCTCACAACTTGACAACATCACGACTTGACAGCAAATCATTTTTTGTTCTGTCTTTCTTTTGTGCCCCCTCCTAGAAAAGGGCTCTGCCCGTGAGTGGTGGCGTCCTGTAAAAAAAAAAAAAAAAAAAAAAAAAAAAAAAAAAAAAAAAATCTCTTTTCTCAATTTTTGCCAAATTATTGTGGTTGTTGCACTTCCCGATGTGGGCAATGATGTTTAATCTCGTCTCTCCGACTTAGAACTTTCTGAATTATCAACCTTATGGGTAAGTGTCTTTTTCCCAATTTAGTATTAATTTCATTTGTTCTGTATATCTGTCTCCTAACTCAGGTGACTGTCCTAAACTCCTCGACTACTTTAACTCAAAAATCTACATTCTCTTTTCTTCTTTTTCTGAAGTCATTTTTCTTGATGATTTCAACGTTCACCACAGTCAATGACTTTCTTCTAATTCTCTAGATACAGCTGGTGAATTTTCGATCTTATCATTCCTCTTTCCAGAATAACCTCAAGCAGATGGTGCATCTCCTTACTCGTGTTTCTGATCGTCTTGGAGATGAGCCCAACATGTTTCTTCTTATCTGTTAAAGTTTTTCTACCTGTGGATTCCTCCGATCATCTTAGTTCTGCATCCCTTTCTATCTCACGTCGTACGCAGGAAAGACCTCCGTCTACAGCTAGTCAACGTTTTTAGCACTTTAGAGCTATTAAATGGTTGGACTTGTGGTTTTACCAGTTTGATCACCCTTGAAATGATTACTATTTTAGATAATTCTCTCTGTCATGGGGGCGTATATTTCATGTTCTTTCCCATTAATTAAAACAAATAAACCATATGGTTTAACTTTCCTTTTTCTTATGCTGCAGGAGCTTTGTCTTCAGGAATTATCGTCGTCTTCAACCTTCAAAAACACCTGCAAGTAATATTTCATCACGGAATAGTGCAAACTCTCATAGACAAAAAAAAAATCTTCTTACCGTAAATCTTTCTGGTTTCTCGTTCTTTTACTGATATTTTGTATACTAATTTCAGAGTTAACTTTGTTTTTCTCCTTTGCCTCTTCCAGTACCTTCCAAGTTCCGCCTGAACTGCTATCGTTTTACTTTCTGCTAAAACTGAACTCCTACCTTATATATAGTCTTTAATTCCACCCAAGACTATTTCGGAGCTATTTCTACTTCTCCATTCCCTCCAAATCTTTCATGCATAACATTGTAGTTTCTCCTATAGATGCTATTTTTGCTCTCTTTTAGCTTAACACTATGAAAGCGAATGATCCTGATAATATCTATCCTGGTTCTTAAAACTTGTATTTCAGAGCTTGCATCATGCCTTATTATGAAGTTATAAACTGTTTTTCTTTAATTTTTCCACTTGGACTTTACCTTCATGCAGGAATCGTGTGCTCATTGAACTTGTGCCAAAAGAGAGAACCTCTTAATTCTTTAACTATTCTCCTATCCTTTAATCTGCATTTTCTCCAAAGATTTCGAGTATATCCTTAGCAGGGAGATTTAGAAATATCTTAATTCTTCTAATTTTATCTTTGATCACCAGTATGGCTTTCTTGTAGAGCGTTCTGCTGGTTATCTTTCTTTTCTTCTTTCTGATTCTTGGTTCTCTTCTTTTCGGAATTTAAGTGAAACTTTTGTTGTTTGCGCTTGACATATCGGATGCCTTCGATAGAGTCTTGCACAAAGCTTTGATTTCTAAATTATTAATATTACTTCCTACTACTACAATAATTTTCTTTCCGGTGGTTCCGTAACAGAAATTGTAGACAGGCAATGTTCAACCTTTAGATCTATTAATAGTGGTACTTTTTTTCTGTATACTTTTTACCTATAAGTGGTATTTTTCTCTGTTTTTCATCTATAACCTATAACCTTTCTCTGTAATTTCATCACCAATCTACTCTTACGCAAAAGATTCCACTCCTCATTACTCCTTTTACTTCGAAAGGCGTCCAACTCAACTTAAAATAGCAACTACTAGGAGGATGACCTTGGAGGAACTGCATAACATTTCTCACATTTCTAATTGGTGCCGAGAAAAGGTGATTGTTTTCAATGTCTCAAAACTCAGTTTCTTCCTCTTTCAATCGACAAAATCTTCAACACAATTATAACATCTTTGATGACATACAACTCAAGCCTTCTTCTTAGAATTTCTTTCTTCGCGATCTTTCTTGGAATGATCACATTATTCTATCACTAAATAAGCTAAGACTTAAATGTTCTTCAGAATTTCTTTACACTACCCAATTTGCTTGCATAGAGTGGAAGTTGTTCGTTCCTGTATGTAGCGTTCATGTGGTATATCTGGGATTGTTCCACTCACACCGCCATTCTTGAAAAGGTGAAATCGAAAGCTTTTCGTCTTATTAACTTTCCTATTCTTACTTACTCTCTAAGTTTTTTTTCATGCCAGAAGAACTGTTGCATCATTTTTCTTATATGCACTCTATTACAACAGACATTCTTCCAAACTCTCTAATCGCATAAGTCCTCCAATGAGGGAGCTCATTGGGGACATGTCAATCTACACAGTCTTATCCCTTCTCTTTTCAACTCTCTGACTCCGGACTTAACAGCTATGCCCATTCCTACCAGTACACTACTAATAAAGTCTAAAACCCATTCTCTATTCTATTCCCCAACTTTTTATAACGTAATCATTCTCAAACGTCTTTTATCAGTCTAACCAAGACTGAAGAATTGATGTGAACAAACTCCACAACTCTAGTGGATTCCCAGTGGACCACTGACCTTTCCCATATATATATATATATATATATATATATATATATATATATATATATATATAATATATATATATATATATATATATATATATATATATATATATATTATATTATATATATATATATATATATATATATATATAATATATATAGTATATATATATATATATATATATATATATATAATATATATATATATATATATATATATTGAATTTTAATGATGATGGTTTTGTGATAGTTGTTTAATTAATATTCTAAACTTCCTACTGCTCTAACTGTTAAGAAATATTAATGAAATATTTAATAACAATAAATTTAAATTTACAATTAAGGGAAAGTATTTTGTATCCGACCGAGACACACAAACCCGCACACACACACACACTCAAATACACACAATCTTTTAGGATCTTTTAAAGTATATCTACCCTAGCCGATTGTAACGAAATTTCCATTATTTGTAGAACATGACTTCAAAAAAAAAAAAAAAAATAAAAAAAAAAAAAAAAAACCGAGAAACGAAAGGGAAATAAATTATCGAGTTTTAAAAATCGAAAAAAATAGCGAAATATACTGAAATATAGCCAATGTGGCGAGAATATATTTTATAAATCTCATATATGGTTCATGTCTTTTCCCTTCATTTTTTTTCCTAACAAACTAATCCGACTTAACTTAACTTTGATTTAAAGGGTAAATGTAAGCCTAAACGAAAAATAAGCTATAAAAAAAGCCTGGTGTAGATATAATTAAAAAGATATATATATATATATATATATATATTATATATATAATATTATATATATATATAATATATATATATATATATATATATATATATATACTTATATATATATTAAATATATATATTTATTTTTTTTTCTTTTTAATTATATCTACACCAGGCTTTTTTATAGCCAATTTTTCGTTTGCGCTCCTTTGGCGTATTTTTTTTAAATTTTTTTAATTTACACCACGTTGTAATTTTTTATAGACAACTTTTATTATTATTTTGCTTACATTTACCCTTTTAAATCAAAGTTAATTCGAATTAGTTTGTTAGGAAAAAAAATGAAGGGAAAAGACATGAACCATATGAGATTTATAAAATATATTCTCGCCACACTGGCTACATTTCAGTATATTTCGTTATTTTTTTCGATTTTTAAAACTCGATAACTTATTTCCCTTTCATTTTTCGGCTTTTTAATTTTTTTTTTTTTTGAGTCATGTTCTACAAATAATATTATATATATATATATATATATATATTATATATATATATATATATATATATATATATATATATATATATATATTATATATATATATATATATATATATATATATATATATATATATATATATATTATATATATATATATATATAATCAATGGTGTAAGCAATGGAAAAAGGTTTACAAATTTCCACATAATTGGAAAATTACCAGAGTCGGGACCAAATCAGAAGCCGAAATGGTCCGATACACATTGCTTGAGTGTACAAGTAAAAGGTTGGAAACTAAATAAAGGGCGTGTGTTCCAAAGTTTACCAGTAAAGTATTTGTAATACTAGACAAATCAGTTAAGTCGGGGTCAGAGAGTTGGACAAAAAAAAAAAAGAGAACACTGTGTAGGAAGGCGTGCCACACGAGCTTTTCTAAATGGAAGTGGTATGCGACGGGAGAATTCAGAAAAGTAGTGTCCATTGAGAGAGAGGAGTGGAGGAGAGAAAAGAGTGGAGAAAGAGAGAGAGAGAGGAGTGGTGAAGAGAGAGAGAGAGAAGAGTGAAGAAGAGATAGAGAGAGAAGAGTAGAGAAGAGAGAAGAGTGGAGGAGAGAGAGAGAGAGGAGTAGAGAAGAGAGAGATAGATAGAAAGAGAGAGGAGTGGAGAAGAGAGAGAGAGAGGAGAGAGAATGGAGAAGAGAGAGAGAGAGAGAAGAGAGAGTTAAAATATGAAAGAACTGCCCCGTTTAGAAATTCGAGAAATATTAGAAGTTTTTTATATTGAAAATACAAAACAAAAGCAAAGTGTTTCAGACATTAGAGGGCATTAGAATGATCATAGCTGTTAAGTCTGAGGTCAGAGAGTTGTAAAGAGAAATGATGAAAGTGTGCTGAAAGAGGAATCATATTTGTTATTCTCAAAAGAGGTGCGAGATTAGGGAACTCGGGAAATCAATTAGAGTTGTAATAGCGATAGTATATTTAACTTCAGGAGAATAAACGGAAAGTTCTACGGCAGAAAGTGAGAAAGGAAGAATAAATAAGTTAAAAGGAAATATATTAAAAATATCCAATAGTTAAATGTATAAGTCCGTAAACAGTGATGAATAGTAGACGCCACCCTACTTACTGTAGGCCTTTATGCGCGCCCTGGTCACAAATATTAAATAAAATAAGCATTATCTATGTAATGATTTCAATGTTTGTATTTATGAGAACATGAAACAGAAAAGGACCTTGTAATACCTATAGGAGGTGGTACGAATGATAAATGAACCCCCAACCACCTTATGTAAGATATAATTGTGGACAAGAATGGTAGAATTTTTTATACATAGAAATTCAATGCATTTCCAAAATCGAAAATAGAAAATTGGATAAACATTTTTTTTGCCAATTACCATTTACTATTTCCTAATTAATTATTCCCTAGTAAATATCAATACTTTATTCATACTGGTATTATGATCAAACTAATCTCACTTTTGAGCGATTCATCTTAACATTAAAAAGGGTTTGGCAAAACTTTGCCATGTTTTGAAACGAGCTTCTCAAAAAAAAAATTTTTTTTTTATCTTTTTTATCTTAGGTATTTGACATACTAATACACTAAGAGGATTCTAGATACACGCAATACTAGCAAACTTTGAAAAAAAAATTCAAATACATATGGACAGAAATATAAATGCATTACTTTGTTAAGAGAGTATATCGTAAATTGAGATGTATTCTTTTGTGTGCATGCAGCCATGCACTCGTTTCAAACAAACAAATTTTCAGTTCAAATGGGGTGAGTGTCGTTTGAGTGTTTCGTCAGTATTTTACATATTTAATCAGCCGTAATAATTGATCTATTTGGTTTATATATATATATATATATATATATATATATATATATATATATATATATATATATATATATATATATATATATATATATATATATATATATATATATATATATATATATATATATATATATATATATATATATATATATATATATATATATATATATTATATATATATATATATATATATATATATATATATATATATATATATATATATATATATATAATTCATGAGCTTGGATAGGCGACAGGATTGGATCATAAGAGAGCGAAGAGCAAGGGCGAGAGGACTAACAACCCGGCCATTTACTTATTGATTATTGCTTATAAGAACTCCTGGATCAGAATGGGAAACCAAAGCTCCAATAATCACCTTCTGTTCTAAAGGTCTCTCGAAAGAGTGTTTAAAGGTTACATGGAAACTGCTAGTCCTACTGAAACAGTGAAAACCCTTCCAGGGAGAAGATAACGATGATATATATATATATATATATATATATATATATATATATATATATATATATATATATATATATATATATATATATATATATATATATATATATATATATATATTTTATAATGATATAATAATAAAATAAAACTAATCTTAAGTTTTATTAAATTACAAAAAGAAAAAACGGAAAAAAAAAAAACACATACTATATATATATAATATATATATAATATATATATATATATATATATATATATATATATATATATTATATATATATATATATATATATATATATATATATATATATTATATATATATATATATATATATATATATATATATATATGTATAATATAGCAGCACCATTTGTGGATATTTTACAAAGGAAAATATTTAAAGAGTAAAAATGATGAAATATACCTTAGTTAGTATTCAAATTATTTAAATTCAAAATAAATACTACTAAATTATTTCTTAAATTAATATTTAAAAAAAAAAAATATATTTAATAATAAAAACACAGATCAAACGGAATGATTGGAGTGCTTCATAAAATGGCAGTAAAAATATTCAAAAATTGTGATGATTGTGATGAAATGATGCGATAATAATAATAATGATTAAAAATTCTTAAATTCCAGTAAATAAAAAAAATATATTCATATAAAAATAAATAAATGTTAACCTATTCAGTTATTTTGCTTTATCATGTTAAATATCTAAAATGTATTTCAATTTTGACAATATTAGTAATAATTTTGAAACAATTTATATATTAAGAGATTCTAAAGGCATTTGTCAGACTTCAATTTAGTGTTTGTAAATCTTTAGAGAGACGTCTGATACCTTTCACACAACTTACAAAAAGGAATACCTATATAAGTACGCAGATACCCATACACTGGGTGTATCATAACTATAAGCTAAGAAACTAAAAATATAATTTCAATACATTAATAAGCTTTACATAAAAAAATATAAGAATTTCAAAAATTATATTTCAAAAATTTCAAGAGGTGTTCAAATGTTCTTTGCAACATAATTATGACATATCCAAATGACAAAGCCTAAAAATGATTCTATATACTACATTATCTAATTAAATTCAGCATACTAAAAATTAAAATACAAAAAAAAAAAAAAAAGCTAACACCACTTGAATAAACTGATTTTATATAAAAATACAATAAATAAGCTATTCACCCTAATTTAACAATCACAAAAACACTCAACCATCGAATTAAATGAAATAAAGTATGATAATTAATTCAATTTTGGGACAATACCAAAAAAAAAAAAAAAAAAAAAAAATTAAATTTTCCCTCAATTTTTAAATATAAAGAAC
>SEYY01000032.1:190692-215692 GCA_009176605.1 Armadillidium nasatum | reverse complement strand
TTTATAAATATTTAAGACTATCCATTGATATGGACAGAAATATCATTGAATACAAATACATTTTTATTTAAGCTTCTTATAAATAATAAATTAAATCAGAAATTATGTTTTGAAATTACCAATCCTAAAGCTAAACTCTTAAGCTGCCTGATAAGTTACCTTTATTGGAGCTTTCCCCGTTCGATTAGCTATAAGAAAATTCATCGCTATATCTTCACAATTCATATGATAATCAACCCAATCTTTAATGTCTCCAGGCATTTGGGTAGTATAAACAAACGACCAGTATTTGTGGTAAAAAGCAACTCCGGTGAGAACCATAGAAACCTAAGATACAAAAATTTATAAGAACAATTGAGACTTTTCTAAAAGCTCCCAATTTTAATTTACATCTGAAATTCTAAAACTGACAAACAATTATAGACCTAACTGATTAGGACTATAATAAACAATATCAACACAGAAATTTGAAAACTATATGAACTGGTAATAAAAATATATTCCAGAACATCATATTAAAATTATATTTCAAAAAACTAAACAGTTACAAGTAAATTAAATTAAGAATATAACAAGAGCTTAAAAATTTAGGGTAATTGAATTGTATAATTATAATTATGATCTAATTATATCCATAATTGTAATCCTATTTAACAAAATGTAATAGTTAAATAATGTACAATATAGTAAGTCTTCAAGAGTATATAATTATAAATACCACTCACTTCATTGGTCCATTCAGAGTCGTATTTCCAACTCATGGTGACATTATTCCAAACGACATTTCTAGATGGAAATCCAACAATCCTGTCTGGAAATTCTCGCCAAACCTTTCAAAAGGTGAAAAAAATAAATAAAAATAAAGGGATAAAAAGCATTATATAAATAAAATTATAAAATATAAATTACGATCTTTAATAAATAAACGGTTATTTAAATACCTCCTGTAGTTACACTAAAAGTAAAACGAAAAAGAATCAATAAATATAAAAATAAATGTTAATTGAAAATATTTCAAAACACTTTCTTTTAAAAATAAGTTTTTCCATAACATGCAATATTTGGAAGTGGAAGAACTTAAGATCCCAAGTGAATGAAACAAAATAATTTAAGCAACAACAGTAACAGCATATACCAACTGAATCTTACGTACATGATATCCAAATTCAAGTTCATCGGCAGTCATCATATTAATGTCATCATCAACGGCCAAAATGCACTCAGTCTCAATTTCTTCATAAGGATAAAAACGATTGCTTAACTTATTCGCCTTCGTCTGTATAACTTTTAAAGGAACGTCTATTTTTGGCCAAGAAGAAACTAAGGAAAAGACAAAATTTATTTTATAAGTATAATGAATAATTTAAAAACATAGAGTCATTGAACTTGCTTACTTTAGATGTGTTCCGTATCTACTAAAATAAAACACTAAAAAAAAATCATAAAACAACAAGAATATGGAAGTAAATCATGGAATTAACAAACATTTAAATGGATTTTTTTTTCTAAAAACCTACAAACTACCACCATTAAAAGGTAGCGCTAGTCAAAAAGAGAATGCAGATAGCAGAGTCCTAATACAACTATTTTCACTACACAGGAAAGTATGTTAAATGTTTAAATATTTTGTTGAACAAGTGGAACAATTTAACCATGTAGTCTTCATAGCATAGGCTCTATTTAAAAGCTCAAATTACATAGGTCATTAAAATCATAAACAGTAGTAATAGTTCAAATTATAAAGCAATTAGACATCTTGTAAGTGGAAGTGTTTAAGTGAAATGGATTTTATATGTACGAAGGATTACTCTGCTATCAAGTGCTGGTTGTGTTTTAGTGGCATGTGAGTAGGAAAGTGGTGGATATTTAAACATATACTGCAAATGAAAACTAGAAAAATGAGGAAATAAGATACATAAAGTTTCCTACAAGCGAGATTTTTATAGAATGCTTTCAAGTAATCCATTTAAAGTCCCTCTCTCCCTTCTCCAAAACAATTTGCATATAAAGGTGTAACCCATGTACCCAAATTAATCAAAAATCTAAGTTTTTTTTGCATAGAGTCGTTGTCTCAAAACGCATAATCTAAATCTTTCTTTCTCTCTCTCTCTCAAAAAATCAAATCAAAATAAACAGAATCGTCCAACTCCAAATAGCAAAACTATAAACTTATTTAACTTTCATTTATAAGAACTACATTACATATTGAAAATTTCATAAGGGTAAAATCCATTTGTTTATAAATTTTATAACAGCATTCATATTTGTACTTTAAAAAAAATAATAAATATTATCTTAATAAACATTAAAATCCAGACAGAAAATATGAAAACATTTTTTGCTTCCATCTTCTCTTCTACAAAATTTAAACGGGAAGGAATAAAAACCATTTTTCACTAGCAACTTTACGTTTCTAATTTTTTCTAATTCTTGTATTTTAAGGATATTCAAAGTGAATAAAAAAAACTATGTAACATTTTATTAGCATTTCAAACAGTTAAATTAATATCCATGAAGAAATTTTAATTTTGAAATGATTTAAAAATTTCATCATTAAATAATGTCATCTCCTACAAAATCCTACCCTCTTATATTTAGCAACACAACGGAAGAGCAAGCACTCTCAAACCTTAGAAATGATAAAAGCAAAGCCTCCTGATGTAGTTCAGTATAAATAAAGGGGGGAAAAATTCCACATATTATACATATAAATTCTCATTTCCAAATATTCTGTATTTACAGGAAAGGAGGAGGAGACAATATCGTATATTTATTTAAATGCCTTAAAAACATGTCTCTCTACTTGTTTCTCTATCCTAATGTATTCTCACCAAAAATCTTTCTTTTACTACTACTACTACTACTAACTTATTATAATAATAATAATAATATAATAAACACCTTTAAATAAAAGTGGTCTTTATTACTAACCTGCAGGAGGTTTTTTAATCTGATTATTCCATATTACTAAAATTTTGGAGAGTGACGATACTTTCGCTATGTTTTCGATAACCTAATAACATTAAAAAAAAAAATTATAATTTTCGAAGTTTTAGTACAAATACCAAATTAAGAATATAACAAAATAATAACATAATCCCATATTCAAACTGAATATTAATTTTTTTTTTTTTTAAATTCATTTCCATTATATTGAATTTTTTTAAAACTTTGCATACATTAATAAAAAAAAAAAATAAAAAAAAAAAAATTAATAATAATAATAATAAAAATAATCCGTTAAATCTTCATACTAAAATAATATACAGAAAAGATTTGACAAACCTGAAACAGTGATGAAACTCTGTCATAAGTAAGTATAACGGCAGTAAAACCATCTGACGCAGGTGCTGTAATAGGTAAAAATAGAGGATTATGCACTGCTTGTGGCAGGGGTCTTTCATTCCACTCCTTCAGTGACCGTGCGTGAGCTGGAAATACTCTATCGTTCAAAATTTTAAGACTCGTCTCAATAATGTTCTTTATGGAAGCGAAATACTCATTATAAAGCCATATTACCTATTTAAGAAACAACAAAATATATATATATATATATATATATATATATATATATATATATATATATATATATATATATATATATATATATATATATATATATATATATATATATATATATATTTTAAGCTAATGGCAAAAGTTTTATACATAACAATCAGTATGCATTTGTAAGTAACAAAAGCCAGATCATAAATACTGAAAATTGATTAAGAACTTTTGAAACTAGTTCAATACACAACTACCACTAAAGGGAATAAAGTCAAAAATATATATATATATATATATATATATATATATATATATATATATATATATATATATATATATATATATATATATATATATATATATATAAAAACTACTTCATTGATTTCATTATATTCTAATACTTTAGTAGTCTAGTCTTCTACATCTATTTTTAACCTATCTTGTCTATTTTAACAATTTTTAACCTATTTTGTTTACTATACCTATTTTTAACTACAAAAATCTCCAACTACATCTGCATTTTCGATTCATTATAGTGACTATTATAAGTCATCTATTATCTAGTGTATCATATTCACATGCAGTTTATGTCCATACAACACCTATTTTCTACAACATGTAAAAGTAATAACTTTTTATTGGAGGGACTTACCTGCTTTTGCATTTCTTCAAGGCGATTTATAGATACATGTTTTTTAACGATCGACACCATATCAGGTAGTTCTTCTTCATAAAGCAAAATAGCTGCTTCTTTCCAATCAATAATTTCGCTGAAAGGGAGTATATATCCATCGGCTACAATTATGGGAACGCAGCCGGCTCGCATGGCATCATATAAAGCAGTCTGGCCCAGTCGTCCTCCGCGAATGACAACGCAAAATTTACCACTCTAATGAAAAGGAGAAATTTAACCATTAAAATAATGAATACATAATAAGATTGATAAAGTTAAAAACATTCAAATGGGTTTTTTATTTTTAAGATTATGTTTTAATCAGTCTATGGATGTGAGGTACCTGTGTGACTTAGCAACATATTTCGGCAAGTTTCGCAGTTATTCATTTTACAAGTAGTATGGCCACTTGCACTTTTGGGATTAAAGTCTATATTCTCGATGAAGTTTTCATTCTCTGAATTGTTATGCTCTTTTTTAAGGAATAGGTAATAATAAATTTCTAACCTATTTTATACCATAGTTTAATACAGCCTATTGAAACAATTAGTCAACGTTCCTCGAAAAATGTATAAATAATGAAAAAAATTGGTTAATTTTCTTTTCAAGTTTAAATTATTTTAAACTTTTATGTCGCTTTTAAATATACAGTATTTCACATTTACGAAATCAGTTTATCATCATAAATGAACATAAAAAAACACTATAACTGAAAAAAAAAAAAATATTGAAATAATAAATAAAGAAATAAATTCTTATACCAGAATAAATAAATTTAAATAAACAATTTTAGTGAAAAAAAAAAAAAGTTAAAATAATTGCGTCAACTTTTTGTTATTTCTTAAAGTTTTATATTAATTAACATCAATATTCAGAAAGGATAAATCCAAAGCAGTCTTCACAGGTCACGTAGCATCTAATTCTCTCTACTTTCTTGTCTATTTACTCAGTCAAATTTTCCTTTTTTTAAATTTACAGAGAATGTAAAATAAACTAATGTAGCTTTTTTGTATCGATCATGTTAAAAAAAAATTCATCAAACAAATTCTTCAGTCAACCATACAGACCAATTCGATCTATACACACAAGAATCAGAAAAATATAATAAATAACTTACACTAAGTACTTGAGGATATTCATAGACATCGTCGTTTCTGCAACGTTTCGTTGTATTTGGAGGTTGACAGTTTTGTAGAACTAGAAGTGAATGAAAAGAATCAATAGAATTAACCTGTGACTCCAAATCATCTCTGTAATCTCTATGAATATTTACTTGCGAAGATATAATGAACCAAGGTCGTTCAGAGCTGTACAAAATAAAAAAAAATTATTAAAACGATAATAACTTTTTTATATTACAACCTTTTAAGCGTTGCATAAAATGGCTGTAAAAATATATTAATTAAAATCCAAGAAAAACTTTTTTATTTTATATTAACCAGTCTACCAACAAGATTTATCACTCCTTATATTGCTGCTATTACAATGGACATTGCTCTTCCCGAACTAAACTACTGAGTTGCATACCATCTCTTCTGAAGATGCTTGTGTAACTCTTCTTTCTACTTAGTCTCACTCTTTCTCTGACTTAAATGCTATCGTTATTTTCTTTGATATGTGCGCATTCACAAGCCTTGCATTGGGGCACCCATAGGTCTGGACAAAACTTAAATTTAATTTAAATAGAAACCCTTAAAAAATATATTTTCAACGCATATATACTGAAGGTGTAAATAACTTGAAACTTAATCAAGTTCTGCAAAGAGCATTTTTTAACTTTACAAACTATTTATTTAATAAATTTGTTAATTTGTGATTCACCAAGTCTCCTGGTGTTAAACATTCATGAATTTATTTTTTATCTTCAGCTTATGTTACATACTCTCTCAATCTCTATATACTTACTATTTAAATCACAGCTAGTTGTTTTTTTTCCCACTACAGGTTATCAATAATAATAATAATAATAATATCTTACGCAGGTTTAGTAGAAGGAGGAACATTCTGATGCAAGGGATTATAAACTGGAAGAGAAATGTCATAGCTTCTTCTGTAAGTATATGATGAGAACCCACCCCCAGCCACTATTGCCTTGCCCCTGCTCACTCCAAGAGAAGGAGAGAAATGTGGTGGCGTGCCAGGTAGAAAATTAAAAAGTAAATGATTTTCTCCAACTGACCAGCTGAAAAATATTGTCATTTAAATTTAATTTCAAACTCAACTGTAATTAATTATACAGCATTGAAATATTATAATTACACTTATCAAAATTTCTGAAAAAGTACTATTTTAAAAACAAAATCCGTGAATAAATTTCCATCTTAGAAAGAAGTCTATAATTCTAATAATTATTTAGTTTTTAAATCTTAAGTGTTTATATTATATATATATATATATATATATATATATATATATATATATATATATATATATATATATATATATATATATATATATATATATATTATATATATATATATATAAACTAACTGTTCGAAGGAGGCCAATATTTCTCCAATCTTATCTTTTCGAAGATTATTTTCATTGAGAGTATCAATTGGAGGGATAAAAAGACAAGAGTTTTCAGGATCAGGAGTATAATACTCGGAGTCAGCAATTGTTTCAAGGATTTGAAGGAACTCTTTTGAGTGAGGCTTGATCTCCACACCGTCTTCATCTAAAAATCGTCTCAATGGGTATATGTATCTGATATATATATATATATATATATATATATATATATATATATATATATATATATATATATATATATATATATATATATATATATATATATATATATATATATATATATATATATATATATATATATATATATATATATATAGTATATATTATATATTATATATAGTTTAACATATACACATTACAAGTAAAACTTTCATATTCTTTTGGCCTATGTTTTTGTGCAATATTGGATAAACAAGTTATAAATAGAGACTTTAGTTTACATTGATATATTTTTGTCATTACTGGATCTGATATGAGTTTTTTCCCTCAAGTTTTGCACTGTATAAAGTTGACTGATTTCATTCATGAGTTCTCTCTCTCTTATGAACTCATCCAACATTTTACAAATCATTCCATTGGATGCAAACAGCATAGGCTCACAATATTTATGACCAGATTTAATGCCCATCAGTTTTTATTTAGTTTTTTTTTATGGCATTTTCTGTATCACTTCTTCAATACCTTCGATATCTTCACTACTAGCTTGCAACTAGCATCGATGGTCATTTCACTTTCCTTATTCATTCACCACTTAATCCTAATTATTTAAAAATTTCTTGGCAGATTATATTAAGTAACCTTCCTCAATTTTTGTACAACAATTCACTAAAAGATCCATTCAACTTAAAATGGTAAATATACACCGCAGTAGTATTAAGAATAAACCTTCAAAGGTAATAGAAATAATTCTAGCATTGAAGAGAACTAGCAATAACGTCTAAAATTACAGTTATAATATAACATATACAAACTCTCATACTATGTTTTGGTGTTCTTAACTTTTACTAAAGCATCTCTCTCTTACAAGAAGGCCTAACAACATATTCTATTCCTCATCCAAATAATAATAATAATAATAATAATAACTAATTAATTTTACCTTAAAATTTTTATTATACATGAGACCCAATTTTCAGTTTTTATTTTTTTTATTTTTATATATATATATATATAACATCCATAAAGAATTATTATTATTTTTTTTTGGGGAAAGTGGGGAAAGAAACCTAGAAAATAAATTTATATTTAGTGACCTGGTGAACTAAATGTATCTAAATAATTACAATATTAGTTTTTATTTGTAACCGAATAAAGAAATATTAATTGAGAAAAGATGCTGGAAATCAATAGGGTAGCCACTAGAAGTTATCGCCCTATCACTGTATAAGAATGATTATTATATTACTTAGTAAAAAAACAAGTAGTAGCCGTGAAGAAACTTATACACTGGTAGTAAGAAATATTTTTAAATCTTTGGTCAACTCAAAACTATATTCCTCTATGAATTTTAGAATTGAAATAGTGCAATGAAAAAAAAAAATTAATGGTTTCTTTTAAAAAATATCCTAGTTTCTACAACTGAAATAAAGAGCGTTATTCAGAGTATGACTAAGACAGTAACAATTGCAATAGAATTTAAGGAAAAGAATCTCAAAATAAATAGCTGAATATAAAGTAATAAAAACATTTTAAAATTGATTCGCACATATGTAAAAATGAAATGTCATACTAACACAGATAATTTTTGATGACCAGCCCTTCCGCATCGATAGACATTAAAACAGTTGAAAAAATTGCACTTTTCTTCAGTCGGGGTGATACTCACTACATTCTTCTGAATTTGCACTTCTTGCCATTGACTTGGAGTTGCAAGAATTGTTTTGGCATCATAATTTGATATTGATACACTTATATTTAAAATCTATAGAAGATAAATTATATAAGGAAAACCTTTAGTGTTAATAACATACTTTCAATCCTAAATTTAAACTACAAATTTCAATTAAAAAACAAATTATGGTGAACATATTTTACCTTCAACAACATTACAGTGTATATATATATATATATATATATATATATATATATATATATATATATATATATATATATATATATATATATATATATATATATATATATATATATATATATATATATATATATATATATATACTTACTGTAATGTTGTTGAAGGTTAATATTTGAATATTAATTGAATTATTAATCTTGAAATTTGGATTGCATTTACAATATAAACCAACATTTTTATCTATTTTTAAAAAATTTTTAAAAAATTTGAACTGGTCAACCTTTGACCTATTGTTAATTTGACAAAGAATGACCTATTATATATATATATATATATATATATATATATATATATATATATATATATATATATATATATATATATATATATATATATATATATATATATATATATTAAAAGTCTAATAAGGTACCAAAATTATAGAATAAAATTTCAATAAAAAAAAAAATAAATAAATAAATTTCTTTTTATCTATTTAACTTGAAGTTATAAAATATTATCTCAAAAATCTAAATTGAATGAAGAAAATCCTATGTAAACAAAAACAAAAAAATAATGAGAAATCCAAAAAAATAATATAAAATTTTATTCATGTAACTGTTACTATTACTAAAAATTTTGTTTAAGTATTGTCAAATATGAAATTTATTCATTGCAATTCATTCACTTATTCATTCAAGACTTTACCTGTAAAACTGCCAATAGAGTAAGACCTGATAACAAGACCAACAAAACTGAGATAAAAAAATTGTGGTAGCGACGAGACATAAATGCATCATTAAAAATCTGTAAAAGCATTATATATATATATATATATATATATATATATATATATATATATATATATATATATATATATATATATATATATATATATATATATATATATATATATATATATATATATATATATATATATATATATATATATATATTATTCTTCTTATGAGCATTGCTCCATTAAAAAAAAAGAAGCTTTTCTAGATAGTATATACAAAGGATCTACAAACAGGATGGAACCAACACTCTCAAGCACATGTTTTAATCAATCTACCATTCTTACCATCGTATACAGCAAAGACAAATTTCTTACCAATACTTTCCAAACTCTTGTATATATTTCATTCATAGGTATTTGACTAGCTTTGATATTGAATTCCTTATATTCTAAACATTCCTCTTTGAGAAACATGTGAAATTATTATTTATTACCCTAATTATATTTTCTAAACTCTTTCATCCTTGATGTAAATCGAGAACAATTTTTTTTTATTTCTAAAACTTAGCCAATAAAAATACTATTTCCATGTTTAATGAGAATTTATGCTGCTGTAATATATATATATATATATATATATATATATATATATATATATATATATATATATATATATATATATATATATATATATATATATATATATATATATATATATATATATATTCTGGTGGGCAAAGACCAGAGGCCTACCAATTTCCATCAGAGTGGAGAAAATACTGGAATCTGGTCATTAAAGTCATGTTCAGATACACAGAGCTTGAAAGTGTGTAAGTCAAAGGAAGTTGAGGAAACAGATAAAGGGAATGTGTTCCAGACATTACCAGTAGAGTACATGTAAGATTGAGCATATGATACTGTGTAGAAAGGCGAGTTGCACAAGCCTTCTCAATGGAGGAGGTATGTGACAGAAGAGTTCAGAAAATCAGTGTCCATTGCAATAGTGACAGTGTATACAGTGATGCAATAATTCAATGGGCAGAAAGAGATTGCATTGGGGAGGATTAGTGAAAGTGGGAGAGAGAGCTGATAAGGTAAAAAGCCCTAGACTCCATCTTTTCAAGGAGAGCTATATGAGTCAAACCAAACCACCCCAGATGTGTGAAATTTACTCCATACAGGGATGAACAACACCCCTATAAAGAGCAGGCAACTGGAGTGGCATGAAGAAATTCTGAAGGTGCCTCAGAACACCCAGCCTCTTAGAAGCTTGTTTAGAAAGAGAAGTAATATGATCCTTCCAAGAAAAAAGGATAAAATAAATGCTGAAATTATAAAGGACAAATGAAGGTTAGAGTTGTGTGTTTTCGAAGAAGATGTAATGGTTGGGTAGAAGGTTGTAGAATAGACTGATTAAGGAACTGAGTTTTTGAAGCATTGAAAACAACCATGTTCTCTCTGCCCCAATTTGAAATACAAGAAAGATCAGAGGTTAGTAGCTACAACTTCAGTTCTAGTGGCAAATAACTGCTGTTGGAAAGTTGAAAGTGTATATATATATATATATATATATATATATATATATATATATATATATATATATATATATATATATATATATATATATATATATATATATATATATATATATATATATATATATACGGTATATATATATATACTTACCATTTTAAATTGTGCCCTAATTTGTTCAGATTTCTAGATAAAATTAGTTTTAAATTAATTAAAAATTTTTCTACTTTATATAATCAAACATAGTTTAATTTTCTTCAAGTTCATTATATACATTTCCTATTTTGTTCTCCAAGAATGTATTTAAAATCATTTTAAAATATTTCAACCTTTTTTCTGTAAAAAAAAAAAAAAAATAATAATATAAAAAAAGTACATAATTGAAAAAATTATTACCTATAAACATTGTTGCATATATTATTTAAATTTTTGAAAATAGCCAGTTCTTAAACTTAAAATACTATGCCTACATATACGATACATGTAACATTTAATTTATGACAAGTTGTTAGCCTATTTATTTATTATTATCATTATTTTTTATTTTTTTTTTTAAATATAATCATTAAAATTTGTATTATAAAACATAGTATAGCAATTCGACTAATTCCAAATAAATTTGGAAATGATAAATACAATTCTGAAATTCAATTTTCAAAATGTATACTTATAGATAGTTATGGTACATTATTTCCATAAGACTGTAATAAAAATTGAGACAGTAAGAAGCAGCAAAGGCCTATAAAGACTGTCATAGGCAAATTAAAATAGATAATTTACTAACCAAATATATAACCCAGAGTAGACAAGATATGAACTAAACAATGAAATGTTAAACAACTTAATTTAAAAGTTCATCATTACTTCAATTCTTGAAGCAAACGTCAACACACACAACGACTAAAATGTCTTTAAAATAGAATTAATAATACTAAATTACTTGTATATTTCCTTGAAAGTGCATATACATTTATTAAAATAATATTTATAATCACTATCCATAATCTTGCTTTCTTTTCAGTAAAGCTGATGAGTTTTTCTAGAAGTATTGAGTATTCAGAAAGTTATATAATATCAAGAATGCAAATTTTTGGTTTTTGGGAGCAGAAACTAATTGAACAAGGCTAAACTTAACATTTTGTTTATGAGCGAAAAAATCACTGATCAATGTCAAATTTAATATTTTATTTCTCAGAATAGAAAATTGTAGACCAAGAATAAAATCATTATTTTTATTTTGAATATAGAATCTACCAAACCATTAACAAACTCAATATTTTGTTTCTTAAAGTAGAAACTTAAACTTAACTAACCAAGAACAAACTTAATATTTTGTTTCTTAGAGTAGAAACTTGCTGACCAAGAACAAACTAATTACTTTGCTTCTCCAAGAAACTAACTGAACTCTATCAAACATCTTTCCTGTCCAGTATAAACTGCACTTAAGGCAGCTGTTGAAAAGCTGGATGGGTTTTTCCTTCAATTTTAACGACACTACATGTGAAATTTATTTCTGAATCCATCTAAAACTGAAAATGAAAATAATACAGAATCAATTTTGAAGGAATACAAATTACTATTTAAAAAATTTTTTTTTTTTAAACTACTTGTAAGTTATGACTGATTGAAGAACTGAAGTTTCATATTTTATTAATTTTACTGAGGACATACTTTGAGATTTGAATATATGAATGGAATATAAAGATGTAAAACACGTCAATAGTCCAAGAAATGCTGCAAAATATAAATATATATCAAATTCTGAAGCTCTTTCTAATTTGGAGTTTTATATAAACTAAAATTTATTTAAAATGAGAAAGAGTAGAATGGCATATGTCCATATATTCTTTATAAAAAAAAATTTGTTCCTTCAGATCCCTTAAAGTTCTATGCTTTAAGCCTTTAACATCTTACCTTAGGTATTTAATGGGAATTGTGAGCTTTCCTTTAGCTCAATGGTTTATCAAAGCCATTACTGAGATAAGATTATATTCATTTGTTCCATCCAATGACAATTTAATTGTATAATTCTTAAATAAAGAATGATAGAGAAGATACATCATTGCTTCCAATATTATGGGGAAAAGACTTGACATGGACTGTTCTAGAAAATACAGGCTTTTGAATGTGATGTGTAAACATCAAAATATTTGGGGTTATAAAATTTTTTAAAGAAAATGTGAAAGGATTTCTTCTAAATGTATGACTGAAAGGGGATTTGATACAAGTTTATAAGATATTTGCATCTGACAGTAATACAGAGATTGAAAAATACTTTATATTGGACCGTGGAAGAGTAACTAGAGGACATGATAAGAAAATTAAAAAGAAGCCATGCCATCTCGATCTAAGAAAATATTCTTTCAGTAATTGAGTTAAAATATAAGCATATTTTAACTCTGAATGCTAGAGCGTGGAAATATCAATTTACTATGGTTGCCCTTTAACTTCTACAAATTAATTGAATACCAGCCCATATTCTTCCTTGGTACTAGCCAGTGGTACAATGTACTATTTATTAATAGTTGTCAGACATGATTTCGTTCCAAACCCATTTATAAAGTAAACTAGTGCCAATGCTAAGTGTCATTTTGTGATTATTATTATTATTTTACTTCAAAATGAGTTATAAGTGTGGTTTGTTTTTGTTTAAACAAATATTATCGTCACAAGCAAGAAAATATTAAATTTTTTACATTTCCTACTGAAGAGAATTTTTTTGTAAGAGGTATATTCCGTGCCATATTTAAAGTGAAAACTAGGGATGCCGAAAAAGTTTCGATATATATCGATATAAATATTTTTTTACGATAGTATCGAAAAATATCGATTTTCAAAACCGATATATCGATATTTTATCCTAAGTATCGAATCAACTATATGTTTTCAAAGTTTTCAATTATAGGGTAAACTTTGATGTTTTTTTACTTCTAGAAATTTTTAGTAGTTTTCTGCTCCTTTATAAAATATAATTTAAGCAAAATTTGTGATATATATATATATATATATATATATATATATTATATATATATATATATATATATATATATATATATATATATATATATATATACTTTATTTTAAGTTTTCTTTTATTTGCATAAATTATATTAAATTCTCCTTCATAAGGTTTTAGAAAATTGGTTTGTTTTATATATCAATGTGACACTAAACAGTTTGATTTCAAAACAACCTTCTGATTTTCAAATTTTCGTCAACGCCTTTAGACGTATTTACAAAATGTGTTTTTTTTTTTTTTTTTTTCTTTTTTTTTTTCGTTAAAGTTTAAAGTTTTTAAGACTTTAATTAAAGTTCTGAAATCAGATATGACTTATGAAGTAATTTTTATCTTCACCTCTTTCTTACTATGACCTTTCAAATGACTCTTTTACTCAAAATATACTTCTAATAAGTTCTAATTGTTAATATATAATTCAGGACCCTTTCAAGGAGAACAATTTATCTGGAAAACCGTATATTTTAAGTCAAAGATTACTATTTCCTTTAAACTAATTCTTTTTTCTTTCAGATCAAAAAACGGAATGGCTAGCATTATTCAGCTTTAAGTCTTTATAAGTAGTGATGATTGCATTATTATTTATTTTTCCACCATTCACGGATCTGAGGAGGAACGGGGAAAGCGGAGCCTTTCTCTCTCTCTCTCTCTCTCTCTCTCTCTCTCTCTCTCTATATATATATATATATATATATATATATATATATATATATATATATATATATATATATATATATATATATATATATTATATATTATATATATATATTTATTATATATTTATTTTATTTATTCCTGTTCCATTCATTTGTTTTTTCATGACAGGAAAAAAAATTAAAAATATGAAAATAAAAAATTAACCACGAACTTCTAAATATAGACTGCATATAGTAGCACCAAGTTTGATGTTCGAAATCAATAACTAAAAATGTTACGTAATTTAATTGAAATAAAATTTTTTTAGAAATTTATATTGAATTTGCAAAGTATTTGTAATTTTCTTCTTAACTCAAATTCTGTTTTGTGAAGTTCTGGGATAGGTCAATTTTTTATTATTTATTTATTAATTTATTTTTATTTAATTTATTTTTTTAAAATAAGACATTGTGGTTTCTTACTATCTGATTTTCTTATGTCCTTAGGCTCTTAAGCACCTCAACTATATCATTTAAGAATTTTTTAGAAATAATAAATCATAATTTATCACTATTTAATGAGCTCTTAAGAAACTGTTTTGCCAATATTTAGACTGACCATATACGTTTGTGCGGAGTAAAAGATTTTGAAAAAATAAGAAAAACTTCTTTCGAAATCTATGCCTGATCAACAATAGTAAAAATCTTCTTCATATATACTAAACAGAATTTTAGGATTGTGTTGTTCTTTTCTATCCAAATCCTTTATATGTTGCCATGGACTTATTGAAGTTTACTCTTTTTATACTCATGTCATCAAAATGAAAAGCGTCAAGGTGGAGGCACCTTGCTGCTTTTGATGGCATAGCATTTTTTTAATTTTTTTTTTAATTAATACAATTTTTCCTATTTACTCTGCAAATAAAAGATAATTGATGGGTCTCGTATATTTTACTACTTTTGTAATTTACGATTTTAAATGGTAATCTAGGCTAGTTTGGCTTATTTTCTTAAAGTTTGACGTTCTTTAGATTTATAACTATACCGAAATTGAAAAGGCATTTTTGGATTAATATTTTGTATATTATTAAAATAAAACAGGTAAATAGGAAGATAAGAAAAGAACAAGAAATAGAAACAGGAGCCCCGTGAGCCTATCAAGACTTTGCGAGTCATAAAGATATTTGATTTGAATGCCTTTATAAATCTAAGTATCCATCATGCAGATAACTCAACCCAATATTTACACATGCAATTTTGTAAGCTAAATTTTAAGCATATCTTGGTATAAGTAAACGCCAGCAAAGCATTTTTTTCTCTACTTTTTTCATTAAAGAAAATATAAAGGAAAATTAAATTAAATTAGCCTAATCAAGCGAAAGAGCACTTTTACTCAATAAAAATATCAAATATCTAAAAAACATTCACCAAAAAATGTTCAGATTATTATACAGTATGAATGATAATGTATGTATTGATATTAAAATTGATTTTTTATGAATTTCAATATGTAATGTACTTCACCACTCACAGGATCTGGAGGTAATTGTTAAAATGTGGGTAATAATTCGATCTAGCACAATACCTCTATTTTTCATTAATTAAAAATATGTTGAAATGCATTCTATACATTTTTATTTATGGAAAAGTAAAAAAAATACATAATAAAGAAAACCCCCAAAAATTAATAAAAAAAATATTTCTTGAAAAAATAAAATATATCTTATTTTAACTGTTCTATTCCTTCTTTTCATATATGAATCTGGTAATATTCAGATATCTCTATTTTTTATATTTAAAAAAAATTTAAATTAATGTTGAATTAAAGTATATATATATATATATATATATATATATATATATATATATATATATATATATATATATATATATATATATATATATATATATATATATATATATATATATATATATAGGTTCAAGCTCAAATGGAGGAACTCTCTGAAAAAAAATGGAAAATAAAAAAAATATATATATATAAATATATTTTTTTAATTTTTATATTTAAGTACACTCCATGTAGCCTCTATATTTTGGGTGTAAGCTCCAGTTTGAGGATCCACAAAATTTTTACTGTGGTTCAAAGTAAGATGTTTAAAAAAATTTTTTTTAGACAATTGATGAACTAAAAAACTTAAATTGGGTGTTATACCCAGCATATGTCTATGGGAGGCTCTGCCCCCCGTACCCTGACCCGTGAGTGATGATGATATTGTCGACCACTTTTCCTTCTCTACGATTTGGGGTATTTTCCATTTTTTTTTTTTTTTCAGAGAGAGTTCCCCCATTTGAGGTTGTGCCTATATATATATATATATATATATATATATATATATATATATATATATATATATATATATATATATATATATATGGTAAAGGTGTAGATTGTTTCTGACTTTCGATTGTTTAAAAATATCGAAAATCGAAAGTATCGGAGAAGCCTATCATAAACAAGAGAGTTGTCAGAAGTACGAGGTACTATTACTAGACATAGACACAATTATTATTACTTACTTTTCTAGCAGAACCTAATTCGACTTATCATAACCTGAACTACCGAAATTGCCGTAAAAAGAGGCCTAACCTACACAAGAATTTGCCGTAAAAGAGACCTAACGTACACAAGAACATTTGCACGACATAGTAGCCTAGGGCTAATTATAGGCAGGAAAATATCGATTAAAATAAAATATCGACATAAAAAAATATCGAAAGTCAGAAACAATCTACACCTAAGCCTATATATATATATATATATATATATATATATATATATATATATATATATATATATATATATATATATGGTAAAGGTGGAGATTGTTTCTGAGTTTCGATTGTTAAAAAATATCGAAAATCGAAAATATCGGAGGAGCCTATCGTAAACAAGAGAGTTGGCAGAGGTACTATTACTAGACATTGACACAATTATTATTACTTACTTTTCTAGCAGAACCTAATTCGACTTATCATAACCTGAACCACCGAAATTGCCGTAAAAAGAGGCCTAACCTACACAAGAATTTGTGGTAAAAGAGACCTAACGTACACAAGAACGTTTGCACGACATAGTAGCCTAGGGCTAATTATAGGCAGGAAAATATCGATTATTATGAAATATTGACATAAAAAAATATCGATATAAAAAATATCGAAACTCAGAAACAATGTCCACCTAAGCCTATATATATATATATATATATATATATATATATATATATATATATATATATATATATATATATATATATATATATATATATATATATATATATATATATGGCTTAGGTATAGAATGTTTCTGAGTTTCGATATTTTTTACATCAATATTTTTACTGTTTAAATTAAAACTAGTCTAATTACTGTAATTAAAACTAGTCAATGTATTTTATAGAAAATTTAAGAAGAAATGTAAAAGCAAATAAGAAATTTGAAAACATTTAAGAAGCCAAATATTTTTCTATCTAAAGGAGAGATCTATTCTTCCTTCCTGCACCCATGATTGTGGGTAGTGGTGCATATATATATATATATATATATATATATATATATATATATATATATATATATATATATATATATATATATATATATATATATATATATATATATATATATATATATATATATATATATATATATATATATATATATATATATATATATATATATATATATATATATATATATATATATATATATATATATATATATATATATATATATATAATGCTAAATATGTAAAAAAAAAAAAAATTTAAGGAAAAATTGTTTATAATAGCTAAATTGTACAGTACATTTATCTTTCTCTTATTCATGATTGCCAAGGAATCATATGTTTTTTAAACTAAAAACAAAGTGTCTGCCATATTTAATTTTGAGTTGAATAATATAGGTTATCAGAGGTGGGCAAGAGCGCAAGTTAAATTGCAAGAGTGCAAGTTGCGCTCTAGGTAAATGAATAGCACTCTTGCACCTGCACAAACTTTTTAAAAAATAGCTCTCGCACTTACGCTTCATTATTTTTTTAAAGGGTGCAAGAATGAGACGAGCTCAAGATTTTGAAATGTTTTCAAGAAAAGGCAAGAAAATGAGTGTAAACATGATCAACAATATTTACTAAGTTCTTTTATGTCATTGTGGATATATATATATATGTTAAATAATGATTAATGAATATTTTCTAAATATCAGAATTGGCAACTTTATATGTAAAGTTATAGACAAATACAATCAGCATGCTTTAAGGAATTTTCTTTGGCTTATTTTAAAGGTAAAACTTGCCACTATTATTATTTATTAGGTATTATATTTATGACCTATGAGTATTATAATATGTAAAAGGTAAGAGTGCATGTGTAGTGCAAATAAAATTATAAACAAAGTGTATTATATAGTAAGTGAATCAGTTTTGAGGTGAACCTAGTTTAGATACTAGTAGAATACAGGGTAGAGGAGGTACTAAATGATCCAGTTTTGCATCATACAAAATGTTTTGAATGATTATATCTTCCTTTATGGTGTACAGTGACAGACTAAGGACTGCAATTTTGCTAAGGGTATATAGATTTTAAACAGTATAGTGGTAATTCTCAATATGGCTGCCTTCCTATTGCTGTTAGTGGAGTTATCAATTGAGGATTTAATGCTATTTTATTTTTTGCAAGAAAGAAAAAAAAATTTGTATATAATAATTTGAAGTAAAGTTATTTAAATTTAAAGTGCAAGTGGTCCATTATTATTAAGTAAATAATAATTGGTCTTTATTTACCTCCAACACCCTATAATATATATATATATATATATATATATATATATATATATATATATATATATATATATATATATATATATATATATATATATATATATATATATATATATATATATATATATATATATTGACTTAAATAAAATTAAAATCTGGTCCTTTTTTTGTGTTCTTGCATGTGCGTTTAAGCAATTTTGTAGAAAGTTGTGCACTTGTGCTCCAAATTTTTAAAAAAAGCTGTGCTCTTCCGCACCAAGTTTTTTCAACTTGCACTCTAAAGTTTAAAACTTGCTTGCCCACCTCTGTAACTTATACATTATAATTTTTATATTTATTTAAGCCATTATTATTATTATCATGGCACTAATTTAAATAAAAAAAATTTTTAATTTCTTTATCAGGTTCAACAGATTAATAATGTAAATCCTTTTTAAGATTTAAAGTCATATCAAATTGTGAATTAGACAAATTTTAAAAATTTCAAATCTCGAAATTCAAATTATTTTTTAAAGGATTTTCTAAGAAATTTGTAAAACATTTTTCATCACGTCTACCTACTCAATAAAATGGAGGAGGGGATTTTATCCCTAAAGTGGAATAACCATAATTCCACTTTCATCCATACACTATCCTCTCTACATAAAGTGGTAAGTGTTGTTATTATTGTTAAAGTTTTTAAGTTTTCTCTTTTGGTTTATATCTATTTTTAAGTTTATTCCTTTTGAAGTTTTGAACTTTATAATGATTCAAACTTTGGAACCACCCAAAGATTTTAGTAAACATATCAACCATTCTAGATATCTAAGTGGGTTTTGGTTTAATATGTGTTGTCATAGTCCTTGTTAAAAATTAACTCCTACAAAAATGACTTTCATCCAGTACAATTTTTTAAAGAACGATTTGTGGTCCATTATATTTATTTGACCTGACTTAGAGGAATGTAGTTGTAATGTATATCATTGTTGGCTCAAGCATTTATAATTGTTTAATTCTCTAATGGGTGGGAACAGTACAAGTCAATTTTGGATAAATGAATAAGTTCATATTTCACATTATCAACTCTATATCTATGGGGGATCCAAAGGTACTTGTAAGTTAAAACTTTCTATAATGCATTTCATTCTTTAGAAATTGGATGAAAAATTTCATGTTATTTTTTTTTATTTATTTATTTTTTTATCTCTTCATAAAGTCATCATTCTTAACTTGTACTGTTATTAATTCCTATCATAGAACAAATGATTTAGGCTCTAATTTTTCATTATAAAATCTTTAAGTATGATTTTCTAATACATTTCCTTAATTAAACAACTCCTGTTTATGAATAAATCTAGTTAAAAATTGATTATTGTTAAAACTTGATGGTGTAGTATCAGGTTTTATATTACAGGCTTTATGTATTGAAATGACACTAGTTTAAATCAAAGTACATAAAAAATTTTTTTGTAGTAGTCTAGTAATTGTTTTTACTAATTTTTTTTTTTTATATTGAAGAATATAAAAAATTATTAAATACTCAGAAGAAATTAGTTTGTTTAAATACTTGCAGTTGTTTTAGTAGCATCTAAATTCCTAGAAGCCCATCCAACAGTATTTATAATGGAACAAACATTAACAAATCATTTTGTTATTTCTATTCCAATTGCACAAAAAGAGGCTATGACAAACACATGATATTTGTCAACTTGCCATTTACCCAAATAAACTTTTTTGTTTTCTACAATATTTAATTATTTGCAGAAGTTTATAATCATTAATTTGAAGCTTCAGAATTGCAAAAACATTGTGAATATTTATATATATATATATATATATATATATATATATATATATATATATATATATATATATATATATATATATATATATATATATATATATATATATATATATATATATATATATATATATATATATATATATAATATATATATGATTTTTTCCCAAGTAAACCAAATTTTAAAAGTAGAAATAAAAATGCATTTTATTAGCATAATTTTTCTTTATTGTAGGCTGATGTTTTTGGAAATATTCCCATTTTGAAGGCTAGAAATAAAGCATAATGCAATAAAAATAATAAGAACATATACCAGTTATATTAATAATCATAATCTAAAAACATCATAATTTAACAAAAAAAAAAAATAAAGAAATTTTAAATGCTTTAAATATATATATATTTTTTGTATCATCTTTGACATTTACTAAAGGAGAGAACCAATTGTTAATGAAATGAAAAAATTTATTGAATAGAAGTAAAAAGTTTTAAAAATATTGGTGGTTAATTATTAAAAATTTTAAATTTAATTAGGTTACAGTTTTGGTTGATTAAAAGATTAAAACTGTGCAATAATTTAAATAATTAATAATAATAATAATAATAATAATAATAATAATAGCTAAGATAATGTATCGTTTAATAAAAATAATTAGAAACTTATCCAAATTTAAATATTCGACACAGTTCTTTAATGTACATAGATGTGATGATTAGAAACAATTTAGACATTTTAAAATCATTTACGTGTATATTAATTTTGTATTTTACTGAAGCGTTCCTTATGGATGAAAATTTTGTTGGTGATCAGTCTATTATTTCCGGTTTTGAAGATTAATCCTGTATTAAATATTTATTTATGTTTAGTAAATTTATTTACTTATTATTATTATTATTGTTATTATTATTATTATTATTATTATTATTATTATTATTATTATTATTTTCATTTGTTTGTATTATTTTTTTATGATTTTTATAATTTAACATTTATAATTTTTTTTCCCTATTTTTAATATAATTTAAAATAATTAGTAGGCTTATATTAAAAAAATTGTTTGAATTTTCTATACTAAAATTTCAGTATTACAAAATATATTGATATTTTTGTCAATGTATTGATACTGCTATTGTTTAAAAATAATAAATAATAATTAATACCACTAACAGATAAGGGGGTACGGGTGGTGAAGGCTTCATAGATATATGTGGCAAATGAACTTTAATAGTAAAAAATGTAAAGTTCTTCATGTAGGTTACTCAAATGAAGGATTTAATTATGAAATGAATGGGGAGTGGCTTGAGACTGTGGACCAAGAAAAGGATTTAGGTGTGATTATTAGCAGTAATCTGAAGGTGGGTGATCAATGTTTGGAAGCAAGGAATAGAGCTAATAAGATGTTAGGTATAATTAATCGCAATGTAGTTTACAAGAGCAAAGAGGTTATAAGCAAGCTATATAATAGCTATGTTAGGCCAGCATTAGAGTATTGTGCACAGGTTTGGGCTCCTCATTTAAGAAAAGACATAGATATACTGGAGAGAGTACAACGTCGAGCAACAAGGATGATTTCTGGCTTTGAAAATAAGAGCTATGAAGAGAGGTTGAAGGAGTTAGGAATGTTCTCAGTTGAAAGGAGATTTCTCAGAGTGGATATGATACAAGTTTACAAAATATTTGCATCTGACAGTAATACAGAGATTGAAAAAGATAATTAAGCCAGCAAATAAGTGAAGAGAATAAAATAAGCACCATTGTCATAAAAAGAAAACAGGCGGACTAATATGATAAAGAGCCCAATGTGTAGCACTAAGAACTTGCTTAAAAAAATCTTCAAAAATAAAAAACAAATCAGATTACATAATTTTTACTTATAAATTACAAAACTATCAGGTAATTCACAATTTTAAATAATTAATCAGTTAATTCATTATTAATGTGAGTATTAACTTTTCTTATTATTTGTGTTTAGTGCAAATAACTACTAATTTTTTTTCTTTCTTACTTTTCTAAAGGAATCCTACAGTGATGTTACACTGGCTTGTGAGGGAAAATATTTTCCAGTTCACAAATTGGTCTTATCAATATGTAGCGAATATTTTGAGGAAATATTTTCGCAAACAAAATGCCAGCATCCTGTAATTGTTTTAAAAGATATTAGACCCTCTGACCTTGAAGCTTTGTTAAATTATATGTATGCAGGGGAAGCAAATGTTTCTCAGAGTGAATTAGCCAGTTTGATAAAAGCTGCAGAGTGTTTACGAATTAAAGGGCTGGCTGTACCTGATGAATCTCCACCCGTTAGAGATAAAAGAAGATTGGGAGAAACATCGGATTCATTTCATTCCAGTAAAAAGAGAAAAAGTGATGAACCTTATATTCTTTCGCATTACAAAGCATATGAATCAGATTCAGAAAATGCCAGAATTTATAATAAGAATAAAAGAAGATCTGAAGATTCTAGTCATAGGTCTATATCTGAAAATCGTAGTGAAGACAGCTCTTCAATATCATTACACGAAGATGAAACATATAGATCCATAGTAATACCAGAGGTAAGTGTTGTAGACTTTGTATCCATATATTAAAAAGAGTTTGGTAAATTGAATTTTAAAAGGCATTTTAAATCCTACTGTATTTGTCATTTACAGGTCTTATTAACTAGTATTTAGGAAACTGTATCAGTAGTCCCTCTATATTATTATTCAGCATTAAAGTTTCACTATGAAAGTAGAAAAGGTTTTCATAGTCATTGTAAAGTACTTGGCCATAAAGTTTTATGCATGTTATGTACAGCACAAAATGTAAGCAAAGAGTACTCCATTTTTATTATTTTTTGTTTATTATTAGAAAAATAATTGTGGATTTGAATGTAAAATATCTATTTCTATTAAATTTTCTTATCTTTATTATTATATTTGTATTTATTTTACTTTTTTTTTGACATGTGGTTTGTAAATTTGTGTAATAGCTTACCTTGCAGATAAAAGGAAAAAATTCTTAATTTCTTAATTTCTCTCGCTTAAAAAGCATAATTTTCCTACTTATGGGAGAAACCATTGTGGTTATTTGTATAGTGTATTGTCATTCAGATTCTGAGGTGGTGAGTTCGAGTCTTAATGCAGCTAAAATTTGAACACTAATATTTTTTTTTTTTTTTGTTTTTTTTTTTTTAATGAAATATCTTCAATATAAGCGATTATTTACATTTTTAGTAGTACTGATAGTTATTATGTTTTTGTCATATATATATATATATATATATATATATATATATATATATATATATATATATATATATATATATATATATATATATATATATATATATATATATATATATATATATATATATTATTTTTTTTTTTTTTTTTTTTTTTTTTTTTTTTTTTTTTTTTTTTTTTTTTTTTTTTTTTTTTTTTTTTTTTTTTTTTTTTTTTTTTTTTTTTTTTTTTTTTTTTTTTATTTTATTTTACTGAAGATCTTTCACTTCTTGCTGACTCTTGCTCCACTGCAATTCAGCTCTTTAGGGTTCTGTGAAACTTTGGCCATTGTTTTAAACTTTCCAAAAAACTTGTCAGTAGAATCTAGTTCTAAGCTTCCTTCTTTCGGTATCTTTCTTTCTCTTCGACTTCCTTTCTGGTTACTGTGTAGATATTGTATTGGCAACCATTCATTATTTTAATCCATTAGTAGGCATTCAAAGGGTAGGTTTTAATTTTATTTAACATTTATATTCCTCTTATCATAATTTTAT
>SEYY01000032.1:165692-185692 GCA_009176605.1 Armadillidium nasatum | reverse complement strand
CTAACATACCTGTTCTTAAGCTTACCCATTTATTCATATACTGATAAAGCACATGTGTTGATCGTAATCAGTCGCTTATTATTATTATTATTATTATTATTATTATTATTATTATTATTATTATTATTATTATTATTATTATTATTATTATTATTATTATTATTATTATTATTATTTATTATTATATTTGGCAAAGCACTCGACCAGTCTAATTATCTTTTAATACTTTTGAATTTTTATATATATATATATATATATATATATATATATATATATATATATATATATATATATATATATATATATATATATATTATATATATATATATATATATATATATATATATCTCGAATATTATATTTATCTATGAACGTACTCTTCATAATGTCAGGGGGAATGGGCAAGCCAGATTTTAAGCTTGATATGATAGGCATATATTCGAAGTACTACATCATGCTTTTGAATATTTCCCCATTTTTGTTCAGGATCTTCCTAACTTGTATCATTTTTATTCCCCTTAGGTTTTTTTTTCTTTCCTCTTATTATATTTTATTATTATTATTATAATTATTATAATTGCACCTCTTATAATTATAATTATAATTAAAGATTTTATTTCTAAGTCTTTATTTTTTAAATTTTGGTGATATTTTCATTACACACATTTTTCTGTATATATGTACATCTTGTTGCTTCTTCATAGACAGGTGCTTTTGATTTCTTCCACTTTCGGAGGATGATAAGCTACTGTTTGAGTCATTGGAGTGTGTTCTCATTCCAGATACAATACTGGTGTCATATTTGGGGCTCAAGATTTTTAGCTTCAACTTTAATCTCTTTGACAATATCCTTTCCCTATTATAGCTAAATTTTATGACAATAAATTATATAATAATACTTGCATGTTCATATTGATCATTTATATATTGTTCAAAAACTGTTGGAGTGTATTAGTGTTTTGGAACTTATATTTTAAAACCTTTCTCATTCTTACTGTTAAATGTTTTCCCTAACTTCTCCATTTAAGAAAATCACTTTGCTTCTGCAGACATAATATTGACATATTAGACAATGAAAAGGAATTCAGGGTTCAAGTTTTATTCGTCAGTTCTGAATTTTAAATACTTTTAATCTTTCTACGTTTGAGACACCTGCACAGAGGAAATTATATAATATTAGTACATAGCGGATTTCCAAGGAGATGCCAGTGGTTTTGGTCCAGTTTTTTATAACTACAATAAGCTTCACAACTTAAACCAAACCTGAAATAACTTTGAAATCATCATTAAACTACAGTTGGTTGAAGAAGTTACTTTTACACTCTTGAAGATCGACCATAAGTGCTGATTCAGAAGATTTTTAATGGTGTGTACTGTGTAATTCCCCTCCAAGATGCACAGTTTGTCATTGTGATGATGATTTGTCAATTCATCACATATTCTTAACATTAACATTAGCCTTTTTTTATATGCTGTGCAGAGCAGATGAGCAGATGGTGCATTTTCATTCTCATTCTGTTCTTATAAACAGCAACTAACCTACAATCAGGGTTATTCATCTTTTCAGACTGTTCACTGTTGTTAATTTCCTTAATTGGTTATGATTAGAATATCAGATTGGATTAAAAAATTCAAAACTGAATATCATTGTTCTCTTTCTATATGGTTAAGAAACACCCCTGGTTAGGTCTTCCTACCCATAGTATCTGCTAAATTAGTGTGGTAGGACATCCCCTACATATATATATATATATATATATATATATATATATATATATATATATATATATATATATATATATATTATATTATATATATATATTATATATATATATATATATATATATAATATATAATATATATATATATATATATATATAAACAAAAAAAATGCATCTTTTCTTCATGGAAAACGAATTGATGATGTATACTTGTTAATTATAATTTTAATTATAAAGGAATATCGTTATCATTAATAAGTAATCTATGATTTTACACTATGGCTTAGTGCTTTTCTCTCTCTAAAATTTAGACATAATAATTTTTTTAGTTTTTCTATCACATACTTGATCACATAATAATTATGATTTTTAAGACATTAAACTTTTGAAACGTTTGTAGAACTGTTTCAAGGAAAAGCATTTTCTTGTTTGGATTTTCAAAAGTTGATCCCTATTTATATGGTACTACGGTAGTGTGTTCCACTACAAAAAATATTTAGAAAACGCTGCTCTTGAATGAATTCTTTTTAACCTTTTCCATTCGTCTATTCAAAATGATTAGCAGAGATCTTGTTAAAAGCTGTACTTTCATTGGGGAATCCTTGGCAGAACATTCTTTATGATTTCTTAATATTGATTTTGCTATCGACCAGGGTAGAGGAGTCGGAAGTCAGAGGTTTTGGGTGGAGTTGGATGTAGTAGGATTCGGAATATATCAAAGAAGGAGCTGGAAGATGTTTGAAATTTTAAAAGTTGTTGTTGGAAATTGAATTTGGATATTTTTTTCTGACTCCACAACCCTACAATTATTATTTATAATATAGTCATACGTGTAAACTTACTGCACTTGAAAATTTGCAATAGTTTTATAAATCTTTTTTAAAGTTTAAAAGGTTGAAGTATATATTTATTATGTTCTTTAGTATTATGTTTTCTTCATGCAGAAATTGTCTATAGGTTTAATTTTTGTAAAATATCTTGGAAATATTTAAAAAATGATTGTACTTTAATATGTCGGGGAGAAAAAATGAAAATTTTTAGTTGAAGATCCCTAATATAAGCTTTTATATTATGTTGAGATTTCGAGTTTTAAAGAAAACTAATTGATTGTATTTCATGTAATAATAACAGTACCAATGTTTGAAATTGAAAGATTGAAAGGTAGTATGGAAAACATGTGATGAACGCTCGATTGAAATTTTAAAAAAAAAAAAATTTCTATAGAAGAGAAAATGAAATTTAAATTTAAGTGGTGGTGATGTGTTTAAAAAAAAAAAAAAAAAAAAAATGGCTCAGTCAGTTTATATATTCATAAATTTTTAAGTTCTAAAATGAATGAAACAGCTGAGAATCATTCCAGGTAAATAGAATTTTAAGTTATAAGTATAATATTTGCTGTGTGTGTGCGTGTGCTTGCATGAAAGGGGTGTGGGAGGGGGTGTCCTTGTGTGCATGCATGTGTCTTTTATCTCTGCATAATAAAAAAGTTATGTAAAAGAATTATAATTATCACTATGATGCTAATAATATACAAAACATTGTTTCACTCGCTCTTTTACTATGTAATTAATTGATGCTCCATATTAGATATATTTTACATACAAAATTGAACACACGGTTAAATCTACACAAATATTTGATTACATAATGTGTTTATAGTAAGTAGCCAGAAAGTATATTTTAGTGGGAACTTGGGGCTTGGAATAGTCTTTTAAAACAAATTATAATAACATATGATATATTTTTTTTAAATAATTTATTAAAAACTATCTATAATTATTAAAATAAATTGTATCTCCTTTATGTCCACTTCAGCCTTAGGAAAATAATTTAAAAATAATTGTTAGGAATTGCCCAATTTAAAGTTATTTTATTTTTTCTGTGTTTCTAATGTTTTAAGTTAATTATATATATTTGAAATTAATTACTAATCCTTTGGCATTTATATGCAGTAAATTTGAAATACCGTATTCTCAATTTGGAAATGATTAAGTTTTAACAAACGTATGATTACTCATTATTTACTGGTGGGGAATATACTAGGAGGAACTGAAATTAAAACTTTTTATTTTTTATTTTTATTTTCTTTTTTAATTTATATATAAAATTGAAAAGATAATTTTTGTAATGATGAGATATTTTGATTATGAGTTCTATTTTAAATGCTTAAAATATTTATGATTTTAAAATTTTTTTTTTAACACCATTTTCTTTTGTAATGTTGTTGAATGCCATTCCGATGAACTTGCAGCATTTACATTTTGCTTATTCTATTTAATAATAAAGTTCATTTTCCAAATAAGTTTTTGGATGAATTCCATTAATATTTATTATTTTCTTATTATAATCTTACTTAGATTGGGTATTTCTGATTAGACTAAGTAGGAAGAATAAGAAAAAGTTGAAACTTTAATTTGAATATGAGAGATTTGCATTTTAAAAATTGTCTTAAAATAGCTAAAAGAGAAGAAAAGTTGTAAAGGAGGAGGAGGAGGAGGAAGATAAGGACCAAACAATGGTTAAACTGACACCTTTGTCTCCTCTTCAGGAAGCTTATGTTGAAGATCATATCTCGAATCACAGAGCAGTTGACAGTCGAAGACCTGGGTTGTCACCTTGCCGAGCTTGGCAGTGTCCTTATGAGTTTTGCGGTTATTTTGCTGACAGAGGGTCGTCGCTATTGAAGCATATTAGAAAACACACCGGAGAAAAACCATTTGCTTGTTCCTTCTGCAGCTTCTCATCAGCCCAAAAGAGCAATCTTAATTCTCATATGAAGATTAGACATTCAGAAGAGTTTAAGAAAATTCATGACCAAAAGCAATCTAATTTTCGCATTAGAATACCCTGTTCATCTAGTTGGGATATATCCCCAGATAAAATATTATAAAGAGATTTTATAGTCAGTTGATGTTAAATGAAATATATATATATATATATATATATATATATATATATATATATATATATATATATATATATATATATATATATATATATATATATATATATATATATATATATATATATATATATATATATATATTAGCATCTAAAATTTTGTAGTACTTATAATAGTAATAATAATTTTAATGTTATTTTGTACCTGAAATAAATTTAATTAAGTTTTACAGATGTAAGTCTTGTAAATATTGTTAATATTCTTGTGACCTTCTGAAAATAATATGCAAGAACTTAAATTAAAAAATAATAATAATAGTAAAATAAAAAATAATAATAATAATAATAATAATTAACTATACTAATGATTATAATGGAGTTTATTGCAATTTATTGAAATCTAAAATTTTTTAACTTGTAAATTTGTCAATAATTCATTTTGAATTTTTATTTCGAACTGGTTTTTAAATTTACATTTATGGGAAAAAGGGAAAAACAGTTTTTTTTTTTAATGCTGCTGCTGCTTCGTAGAATTATCAACATTTGTGGAACATTTGGATTCGTATGTTTCAGTAGAGAGAGTTTGTTATTATTGCAGCCTGTAATGTTTTAGGAAAATTTAAATTTATATATCAAACTTTATAGCATATATATATATATATATATATATATATATATATATATATATATATATATATATATATATATATATATATATATATATATATATATATATATATTATATATATATATATATATATATATATATAACGTGATAAGTTCCATTTTTTTTTCTCACTTGAACAGTTTTAATGTTGAACTTGTAATTTTCCCCTATAACTATTTTTCAAATATTTATACCTCTACAATTGAAAGGTTGTTTCTTCATTTTAATAATGTCTTATCATTATTATATTAAAGTACTCAATTTTAGCCTTTAGGTGACATCCACATTTGAAAGTTTGAAAAAAAATGGACATGTTTTTCACCTGTGGTCTTCAAATGTAATAAGTAATGATAAAATTGAGGTGGAGACTTTTTCAATAACCTATTTATAATGATTCAAAATTTATTCATTGCTTCAAGGGAATTGCTGGAATTGGAGAAGTAAAAGAATGCAAAATAAACTATGTAATAGTTGGGAATATACTTGGTGCAGTTTTTGTGCTAATTTTTGGAAATGTTGACAAAAAATAAAACAGTATTTTTCTAATGTGAGATTTTTCTAATTAATGAATGACCATAGAAGATGCTGATAAAATATTAGAGAAATAGAATAAGAAGGTTAACTATATATAAAGCTTCAAGAAAAGAAACATTTTACAAACCGAATAAAATAGTGCAAGCCAATTTGTTAACTAAAGAATGCTTCAGACACCTGTAGCGTACTCATAAGATGTTAGAATATGATTTTCTTCATTACTTTGCAAATTATCTCACAAAAATTTGATAATGAACTTTGGGAAGGTGGTTTCAATGAAGAAATTTTATTGTATGTACAAGATATAAAAATCAATAAAGGAAGATATTGCTACCATCAGTCATCATGGGATGCGTATAATTAATGTGGAAAGGGATTTGGCTAGTCGTAGAAAGTATTCTGTTCACAATTAAGACAGTAGTTATAATTTCATTGATATACTTGGTAGACAACATTAGAACTAGTAAATGAAAGACCATGTGTCTTAGCTGCGTTAGTTTGCTAATGAGCTATTTAATTATTATTATTATTATTATTTATTTCTAAGTTGGGCAAAGGATGTAAAAATCAATGAAAAAATAATAGTGAGGGTAAAAAATTAGCTACATATATTATTGATTAAGAACTTAATATTGCAATCTTTTAAAATATTATTAATTTATTTTTTTTAGAAGTTCTCTATGTGCAGTAAAGGTATTTGTAGAGAAGATAGTGTTTGACATAAAGTTTATTTATACAGAAATTTAAGATAGAAAGGGTATTTGTATTTGAAAATATTTTAAAATAATTCTACTGACTAGTAGAGTCAGTGATTTTCTTATGAAGAGGATAGAATGTTTTGATAAATAAAATATCAATAGTAAAGGTTCATCAAAGTGAAGGCCAAATGAACTATGACCAAGTATTATTATTATTATTATTAATAGTAGTACAATTACTACTGTAGTTTCACTGTTACCACTCTACTACCACCACCGCTAAATTATGTAAAAGGAAATAAAGTTTTTAGTTTAGGGACAAATTTTGAAAATTATAAAGGTTAGGAATGCTAACAAATAGATAAGGTTTATATCATACACCTTGTCCTGGGAGTGTGTTTTGGTATTTAAAACTATAAAATATAGGTATACATGATATTTAAATTTAGGTTTTAGAAATACTGAATAAAATATTAGTTGTGATTATGAATGTGTGTTAATTTATAAGCAAGATATTTGAGGGTAAATAAGTACAAATACAATTAGAATAACACTTACCAATTATCTTTACCGAAAGATAAGTATCATTATTATTGAAATTGGATTGTCTATGTAAGATGTATATTATAAAAATTAAATATTAGATGGGTGTAGGTTGGAATAAATAAGAGAGGCAGGAAAGATTGGGTGAGAGAGAGAGAGAGAGAGAAAAAAAAAAAGGGTTGCTAGTGATCCTAAAAAAGTTTTGTAGGTGTTCTCAAGGTTGAAGAAGTTAAAAAGTGAAAGTGAAATCATAGAAGAAAATATGGATTGTGTGAAAGTGATTCGTGTACCCAAACCAAGAATGGATGACAAGTATTAAAATTGATTAAATTTTCTTGTGTCTAATAAAAAGCAAGCAATATTCCTCAAAATTTAAAGTACACAGATAAATTATGCTTTTCTTAATTTTATAAACCACTGAATTAAAAAAATATTATTATTATTATTATTATTATTATCTATATCTTATTATTATTATTCTGTTCAAAAATTTTATTCCATTCATTATAACATGGGATTATGCCAATTGGCCAAACCACTATTAAGTTGCTTCACAAACTGTATATATATAAATATATTTCTTTAAATAAAAGAAATTATAATTATATTTTCAATTTAAATCCTGAAAGTATATTAAAAATATTTTAATAAAATAATTAATAATATATTAATTTTTATTATATATATATATATATAATATATATATATATATATATATATATATATATATATATATATATATATATATATTATATATATATATATATATATATATTATATATATATATATTATATATATTATATATATATATTATTTAATTATATATATTAAATTAATATAATATTATTAATTATTTTATTAAAATAAAATTAATATTATTAATAAAATATACTTTTATACAAGACCATAAGCGTATCCCGTAGGGATACGCATATGTGCTTGTTATTATTATTATTATTTTGGCATTTGGAAAGCTATAGTTGCTGAAATCTGTTCTCTGATCTTATGGAGTTGTTGTTGTCGTTGTAGGGCGATGGTATGTCATCCTCTTTGCCTTCTTCGTCTATCATGAACAATAGTGGGAATGGTTTCCTGGGATCAGATCTTCTGTTAATTGACATTAGAAGTGACAGCGTATCTCCGTCAGCATTAACATCCGGAAGTGGAGGAGAAGGGAGTAATGCTAGTAGTTCTTCTTTTGGCACTTTTAATAATGTTTATCATCAATGTAACTGTTGTCCCAAGAAGTTTTACACTAGACAAGACCTCAGAAGACATCTGCGGACTCATACTGGAGAACGCCCTTTTAAATGTCCTCATTGCAGCTATAGGGCAGCTCTAAAAGGCAATGTTAAGAAACATGTATATTCAGTGCATAGAATTGTGAATACGTAATGAGAAACAGACTTTTATACTTCTTTTTAATAATGAATATCTAGTGAATTTGTGGTGACAAAGAATATTCCATTACTTTGACGATGAAATAAATGTTTTTGTATATACAAAAGACACCTGATGACATTTTTTTTTCATAAGTTTGTGTTTGATATTACCTTTTTTTTACCACAAAAAATAATGAAAGAGTAGTAACAGAATCTTTAATTTTATTTCCAGATAGAATTTATAACACGTTAAAGTAAAAGTTGTAAATACAGTAATACAGTGCAATAATTTTATGCTGTAGTCCATTTTAATCATTGAATGAAAAATAGTCAGATTCTTAAATTATATATTTATTTATTTTTTTTATAAACCTTTCAGGTTTATAAAAAAATTAATTATTTAATTAAATGTTCCTGAAATAACAGTTATGAAAATATATAAAGAAAAATTACTGTCTCTTTGGGTATTTTTGCAATTTCAGTTATATCTCAGGCCATAGTTAAAAGAAGCGTTTATTTATTGCATTTTATCTTGATATTAAACCTAACGCACATGTTTTTCACTTCATCAGCACCAAAATATTTTTAAAATATGAAATGAAAGTGATTTTAAACAATTGATGCATCTAACATTGTCCAAATGCTTCCCTTTCATGTTTCTCAACGTGCGTGAAAGTTTGTTTAAGGGTACAATTTTTTACTTTCATTATCGTTTATAAATTTATTCCTCTTACATTTCATTTTTGCCATCAATTATTTAAATACTTTTTGAAGGTTTCTTATAGGTTCTTGTGATGTTATTGTACTTTCTTCATTAACCTACTATTTTCCATTCGAATTTTCTTACTTCCTGAAAAATTTTACATCTCGGGATTATTTTCATATTGGTACAAATTAACCTTAATGCCATAGCGTACTGAGTTTTTGTTGCCTCTATTACATGCATGACTTTTTCACAAAAGTTTATAATTCTTGTCATTTTTAGGATTGACAAATTGCTTTTATAATGTTAGTTCTTTGCCCTAATGTTATACGGGCCTACATTTTTTGTTTTAAGTGAAAGATGAACTCCCATGTTATATGTACGTAAAGTTTTTCATTGCTTCACCTATGAAAGGCGATAATAATAAGACATTGTAGGACGACATGCAGTTGTAAAAATTTTTATTTTTTTTGAATTATTAACCTTTTTTTTTTTAACTAAAGATTATTTATTAAATTTTTTATATATTATATATTTTTATATGATTTTTCCTCCCAATATTTTATGCCCAAATGCCACGAGTCTCTCGTAAATTATTTTAACTGTTTTTCCTATAATTTGGTACTAGTAAATATTAATCTTATATTTTTGAAAATAGTAAGGATTACTGTGTTTTATCTGAAATATTAAAAGCTAAATATCAATGATGCATTTAATTTTATTAAATTTTTTTCCCACCCAAAATTGTTTTAATATCTTGGAAATACATTTAGTTTTTATTTTTTTTATTGTGGTGTAAATGTAAGAAAATGTAGTTGTTTCATATATTTCTAGTTATCTTTTGTAAATTAAAAGGTCATAGATAAATTCTTTCCTAGGAGACATTAACTGGAGTAGGAAGAGGTTCTGTCACGATACAACAACAACAGCAGCAACAGCAGCAGCCTCAACAACCTGTATTGGAATGTCCATATTGTCCCAGAGCTTTTCTCTACCGAAGTGATTTAACCAGACACCTAAGAAGCCATACTGGTGAAAAGCCATTTACTTGTCCTTTCTGTTCCTACAGGGGAACACAAAAAACACATTTACACGAACATATAAAGAGGAAGCACAAGACATTCCCGGAACAGTTTGATCCAACCGGTGATTACCCTTCTTCTTAATGTTTTATTTTAGTCACTCTGTATGAGATTACTTTGTTAAGAAAATTTTGCTAGTGTTTGACATCGCTTCACAAAATTCAAATTCATAATTTATTGATTCTGTTTATTCCTATTTAGGGTTCTATACTCTGACCTCCGGAACTGCTGCTGTTGCTGCTGCCGCTGCCGTTAATGCTGCTACAACCGCAACCATTTTACACATACCCCCTGTTAGGGAGGAGACACCTAGGCCTTCGTCCCCTCTGTCACCAACTAAGGATTAAAATAACTAGAAACCATTGAGGATTAATTTATTATAATATATATATATATATATATATATATATATATATATATATATATATATATATATATATATATATATATATATATATATATATATATATATATATATATATATATATATATATTATCGCTTTCAAAGTGAAGTATATTCAGTATTTTCTGATCTCAATCTCTCTTTTGAATCTAAATTCTAAACATGAGGTTTCTTTCTCAACCTCCGAATCTCTTCTTCTTCTTCTTCTTCTTCTTCTTCTTCTATTGTCAGTTGCAGTTTGAGGAATTTATGAGTTTTATATGAATCTTTTATTTTGCTATTTACTTTTGTTAGTTTGTTAGTACGCTTGTTACCTTTTATTTTATTTTATTTTATATTTCATATTGTAAATATTTTGTTTTAGGTTTTATGTATTTTTTCTTCTTACTCTTATTTATTTAATTAATATAAGATCGTTATACTTTACTCATTTTATTTATAATTTTATTACATTTCTTTATATATATATATATATATATATATATATATATATATATATATATATATATATATATATATATATATATATATATATATATATATATATATATATATATATATATATATATATATATATTAGGGATGGAGTGAAGTATCGGTATCGGTATCGGTATAATTTTCAGGTATCGGGTATCGGTATCGGTAAAAATTTTGGTATATAAATGGATAAAGTATCGGTATCGGGTATCCGGTAAATTTTTAGGTATCGGTATCGGTAAAAATTTTGGTATCGCTCCATCCACTATATATTATATATATATATATATATATATATATATATATATATATATATATATATATATATATATATATATATATATATATATATATATATATATATATATATATATATATATATATATATATATATATATATATATATATATATATATATATATATATATATATATATATATATATATATATATATATATATATATATATATATATATATATATAATTCTAAAATTATTTTCCAATTAATAATTATTTTGGTTTCTTTCCTCTGAAAACCTATTTCAATTCCTAGCTCGAGAATTATTCCGTCTTTAAATCCATCTTGGTTTATAGGAAGAAACAATGGTTACCTATACTCTTATTCTTTCTGACATACTAGATTTTAAAATGGGCAGCTCAAACTTTGATGGTGTTACTTTCATATAAACATGCATAACAGAGAGGCATAGAGAACACAATCATCTTTGTGAAATGATGAGATTGTTAATATGGTTTATCATTTTTTGCTTTTATTCATTATTCCTTCTACCTATTCTTCAGTTTTTGTCATATATTTTGATTCAGTTCTCTGTTTTTCCCTTATAGGGACATTGTACAGTATTTTCAAATTCCTTAAAAATACCCAAGGTCTCCAACCTTTCTTGTAGTGATGTCATCCCTTCAAAAAAAAACTAATATTTATCTATATATATATATATATATATATATATATATATATTATATATATATATATATATATATATATATATATATATATATATATATATATATATATATATATATATATATATATATATATATATAAAAGAAAAATTTGTAGATTTCTGTTTTTAAATTATTATTTTCCAATGAAATTCAACAAATATTGTTGGGAAAATTATATACAAAATTTGTGCCATGAAATGCGTTATAATAATTTAGACCAACATTTTCAAGTCTGTTATGAAAATTTTTGCTGATCTTTGTAGATATAGAATTAATATATATATATATATATATATATATATATATATATATATATATATATATATATATATATATATAATATATATATATTATATATATTATATATTATATTATATATTATATATATATATATATATATATATATATATATATATATATATATATATATATATATATATATATATATATATATATATATATATATATATATATATATATATTATATATATATATAATTATATATATTTTTTTGTGGATTTTATAGAAATTTTTAGAATTGTTGGGATATTGAATAGAGCTTTTAAAATTTAGTTTTTGATCACATGAAGAACTTTTTTTTGCTTATTTCCCTACAGTTATACTACATGAATCTGTTAAAAGAATTAGATTTTACATGTGGAATCTTTTAGTGACTTTATTTTTATCATTTATACAATGTAGAGAAATTTGTTAATTAATATATGAAAAAAATAGGATGGATTCTCCCTTTTTTTTTTTTTTTTTTTTTTTTTTTTTTAAAGGTGTAATTGATGTCTTAGAGGTTTTAACCTTTCAAAAAATTTTTCTTTTTTTTATTTATTTATTTATTCCTGTCTTCATTCTTTTATCCTCCCCCCCCTTCCTTACTTATTCTCTAGTAGTAGAATACCATTTTTCAGCCTAAGGAATTTTTTATATTTTAATGTTAGAAAAATGGATCAAATTTATTTAAATATATTATATTGAGAAGTTAGAAGCACTTTTTTATTCAAGTACACGTGTGTCGTTGTAGAACATAATCATATATATATATATATATATATAAATATATATATATATATATATATATATATATATATATATATATATATATATATATATATATATAATATATATATATATATATATATATATATATATATATATATATAGGTATTAAATGTATTTTTGTTTCTTCTATGTATTAAGTTTTATTTTTATTTTATATTTGTATTTAAAATAAATGTACTTTTACACAGTAAAGCTAATTTTATTGACATCAATGAGAATATAATATTTAATGTATTAGTAATACTTCTTAAGTTTGTAGTTGACTCTTATTTGCCAAGATTTCTTGTTTCTTTAAACTTTAGTAATGAGGAATTAGGAATCTAATGTATATGCAACTTAGAATCATGTTAAGAGTTTTGAAAATAACTTCTTGATGTCAAGGACCTTATTAATGTACGGGATATGATAGGGCATAGATGTGTGGGAGAGAAAGTTTAAGAATTATTACTTTTTATTCATAAATCAAATGATCATTGTATTTGGTAGACTTCCACTTAAGGATCTTTGTTAGCATACTAAACTAGGTTCTCAGTAATTGTTCTCACAAATTTAAAAGGATCTAATTAGGTATTATGTATGAAAATGGAGGCTCCAGTGATGGGTTACATGGAAGGTAGTTTGTTTGTACTTCTAAGTATAGAGTGACAATATGCAAGTTTCTGAAGTTAGCATCACGTGTTGGGAAGACACCCATTTCGGATGTGTTTACAGCATTTTACCATAATTAATTTCAATAGGAAGGTTAGAAGTTACTCTAAATTTACTATTATCTGGTGCACAACGCCTTTAAGCATATATCAACCGTTTGAGTGATGAGATAAAAGACTGTAATACTGTTTTAAAATGGTTTTAAAAACCATCTCAAAATATTTAGTTAGAGGATTCTAAACTTGACTGTACAGTTGAACAACCAGAAATAGTTTATGAAATCCGTGATTTTGAATATAATCTGATTAAGCAGCTGTTGTAAATGGTTTCCTTTTATATTAATGTTCTATTTGCACATATTCTGGAACCAAAAAAAAAATAAGAATATGGTGTCATAAAGCCCGGGTTAAAATATCCCAGATAAAAAGATTGAAAGTTACCAAAAAATTCTGTATTCTTTCCATCACAATGGAAATGCATAATACAAGGTTTTTAAAATCTCTATAATCAGCATTTTCAGATATTTCCAGTTATCTTGTTGAACTAAAAAATTAGGGATTCATGTCGATAGTTTATCCGTTGATAAAGTTGAGCGAAAGTGCCTTAGTATCTATTGCATTATTGAATAGGAGATGAAAAGTTGTGAATATATTTTGCTTCTGTATCACTGTCATTGTCACATTGCAAAATCATCAGTGAAATTATAGAAGCAAGTATGCATTCTTGTACTATTTAGGTGAGACTTCTAAGAAGAAAGATTGAAAGTAAAGATTTTTATATTCGAGAAAAGTTGGTGTTTTTCGCATTATACTGGCTGATTTAATAACTATGATACTTTGCAATCTATTCGCAAGACTGTATCGGGTTTGAAATGATGAGTCTCTTGGGGAAAGATCCGCATTCTTTTTATAGTGAAGGAAAGATAATCTACACTGGATCAAATCTTATGTAAATCATTAAATGATTGCAAACACGTGCCTGTAAGTGAAAAACTGATATGGAATTCATCGGCAAAAAGATGGGATTAGGAAGAGTTACCGATACTACACTGAATAGTTTATAGTTTCAATAACTTCACAGTTTTTCCTGCCCTTGATGGTATAATGCAAGGTAAAAACTTCTTTGAACACATACTTTTATAGTTAGCATTAATAAAACAAAGAAAAACGCTTAGCGCACTGCATAAGGCTAAACAATGTATTATTGAAAGGTCAGGAGCGGTAAATTAAGTTTAGTAAGTAAGCTGTTTACCTTTAGCTCCGACTAATCATACTGTTAGTATGGTTAGTTATTAGTTTGGTGTACTAAAATAAGACTACATTATAGTGTTACCATAGAAAAGTGTGTAAGAGTAAGACTGATTTATAGTGTTACCTTAGAAACTGGTGACAATGAGGGAGGATAAGAGTAAGAGTGAGTTATCATTGTTATCAGTAAATTGACTTAATAGGACAAAAATGCAAGGGTAAATAAGTAAAGATTATTACCCTTTCAAGGGTAAATAAGTATAGTCAGAGAGAGAGTGTGATAAAAGAAGGAATAAAGTACAGTAAATTAGGTTAAAAGTAGCTAACAGTATCCATGAATAAAAAACCTGAAAGGTGTGAAAAGAAGCTTGTCAAAGTAGGATTAAAAAAATTAAACGAAACAATCCCCTTCAGCTTGGAGATTATTCAGAATAGAAAAACTTCACAAAAGAGCATGATAAAATGTCCTCTCCCTCATTCCTAGGGAATGGGGAGATTTCCAGTTTCCCCTTGGACACTTTTAGTGTTTTCACCTCGTTACGTTCTGATTTTCCCCTCGAAACCAGAAGAGGCTGTCGCATTGTACTAGTACTATTTTTTTAAAATTATTATTATTATTATTATTATTATTTATATTATTATTATTATATATATATATATATATATATATATATATATATATATATAATATATATATATATATTATATAATATATATATATATATATATATATATATATATATATATATATTATAAATTTCAGGGTTTGTTATCTATTAGTGGTGAAGAAGACATTACTTGGGACGATGGAACATTCGTAGGAAAACAAAATTCTTTTTCCTGTCCATATTGTTATAAAGTTTTTCCTTTTAAAAGTACTTTTGAAAGACATATTGTGATACATACAGGAGAAAAACCTTTCAAATGTCCATTTTGCTCGCATCACACCAATCGAAAATTTTCCCTCACTTCGCATATCAAATCTGTACATAAGACGAAACCTGTAACGTCAAAAACATTTTCTCTTTCCCCTTAAAGGGAAAAGTTCTCATTCTCTTTCCTTTAAAAAGGGAAAATTCTTATTATTTGACAAGAATGAAATTTTTATCCTGGTAAGAACCAGGCTGTTGGTTACAGTTAATTGAGAAAGCAAAAACTTTCTTAGAGAGAGAGAGAGAGAGAAAAAAAAAGGTTTGAAAAAGGATCACCATTTGTGGTGAAGTTTAAGGGTGAGGTGGTGATAATTGTATTTGTCTTTCCATACAGGAAGATTATTTTCTTCCGCAATGTGTTTATTAACGTAGATTGTAATCCTAGCATGCCTTTTACAGCTTTCAATATTTACAGTTCAAGATATTACTATACAATTGTTTATTAATGTTAATTACAAATTAAAATATTTTTAATAGTAATAATAATAATAAAACGAATTAATTGTCCAGCAAATATGAAATAAAAAGTCAAGATAAAAAGTCCCTCAATGAAGATCTTCGATGAAATCGATCGAAGATTGAAGATTAATGAATTGAGAAAGTCCTGTAGAAATCATATTAATGACAAATTATTAAACTCAGAAACCAATTTGTTTTCAAAGGAAAAAATAATACTACGTTCTCTCAGTAAATAATATACAAACACTTTTATTCCTACTGATCAAGTTCATTTGAATGACAAATCCTGAGCTCCGGACACATTACTTCCATGGAGGAAAAATCTTATTATCTTTCGTTCGTACGTGTAACAGTTCTTAGATGTTTGTCTTCATGCGTTTAATTAATTGAAGAGTAAACTATTAATAGTGAGGAAATCCTAGTTTCTTCATTCTCTCCAGGGATACTTAATTACAACGAAAACAAGTACGATAACTTAAATTTTGAGCCAAATTTAAATGATGGAAACATAAGGAATCACTAAAAATACTTCTGTTTATTCTTTTCTTATTTTATATACTTTAATTTTAGAAAATTAGAATGTGATACAAAGAAATTGTGATTCTTACTATTCCTAAAATTGTTAATTATTTTTCCAGTCTCAGTCTTACTTTACATGGATGAACTGATAACTAGGGATAGGATAGACCTAGTCTTTGTTGCATGTACTAGTATTACCATTATTATTTGTTTTGACTGGGACAGTCTCCATAGGCCCGTGTGGCTTCTGTCTCTATATTTCTAATGTTTATTCTGTAATTAATTTTATCTTTGTTCCTATCTTAGACGGTGATTCCAGATATGACAAGAACTCAAAAAAAAAAAAAAAAAAAAAAAAAAAAAAAAATACGATATTTCGTAACACTCACATTTCCAGTCTTCAGTTGTTTCCATACAATAATATTTCGTTTTCATTTTCTATAGCAGAACTAAAAAGGATGCATATGGGGTCATTTTACTGATCTTATATTTTTACAGCGAATTACGTAATCAGTTTTAACTCCTGCGCTTTCTTATAAATGAGGCTTTTAAAACTTCATCCTACAAACGATTTTCGAGACTTGATATTCCTAGAAAGTAAGTGAAATTTTGTTGAATTCTATCTTAAGAATCGCAAATCGGAGATAAAATTCACGGATTGTTAGAATAGTTTTTCGTCATTTACTAAAATAGTTCCAGATACCTCCCTTCCTCTATATGAGTTGATAATTTCCATATTGTCTATTCGTCCTTCAACTCCACCAGATCGTTTAAGAATTACTAGCAATTAAGTTCTATGCTAAAAAGGAAACTACCTTGGATCAATTAATTGCTAACCCCGAATAAGCGCATGATCTTCCGTTCACTGAAATAGCCATCGATCATAAGAGTTGTTCTTTAAATTTCTAGTTTGCTTTTGCATTGAAATTATTTTTGCAATTAGTCTCATGTGTCTTTTGTAAATTTTCTCCCAGACCTAGTAACTCTCCCGTATCATTTATTACCACCCTAACCCTGGAACCCTAAAGAATCTTCTTTTCCCCTGACCCAGAAACCACCCTTGTTTTTTTATTCCCTCCCCCTCCCCAGCTCCGAAATCCTCCTGGACATTTAAAGTTTCTCCTTAGCAGGATAAAGAGCAATATAGTGAGTATGAGAAAAGAACATCCAATTATTAAATTTTCTTTACCAGTGACTTGAATGGTGTGATGGTCATATGCAATACTTCCCAAACTATTTTTTGACAAAGAATCAATGTCTTCCTTTAATTATTTATACGAGTGATATACATTGAAAGTCATTTTCTTTTTTAGCATACCTCAACTTTTGTAATACGAAAATGCTTTTAAAAAAATAAAAGAAATTTCATCAAGATATTTTTATTACCCTGCAGGTTTGACCAAATAAACGTTATAATTTTATAATTAAATATATAAGAACATTACAATTGATAGAAAAGATTAAACACGAGGCCAGTGTCCTCATCGAAGGAAGAGATATGCAACAAGAAGTTCAAAACAAATGATACCTAGCTATTCACTGCAAAAATTGTCCTAACGAATCGTTGGGACAAGTGGCAAAAATGTAACGACTTATTTTTTCAGTTATTTTCTTATTAGAAAATAAATCGATGAAGCGATTTTCTAACGCTTAACATGTCTTTTTCTCTATTGAAATTTTACTGTGACATTTTTGCCACTTGTTCCAACGACTCGTTAGGACAATTTTTGTAGTGTTGTAATAACGGTAGTATAATAATTTTAATTGAACAGTTATTAAGACCCACGTACTTGAAAAGTACAAACTGTCAAATTGTGACATAATTTAACCTTTAGGGGGTTTCTGAACTCTTCTTTTTGAGACAAATCTATTTAAAAGGAAAAACCTTACGTTAGAGATATATATATATATATATATATATATATATATATATATATATATATATATATATATATATATATATATATATATATATATATATATATATATATATATATATATATATATATATATATATATATATATATATATATATATATATATAAGTAGGTTCATTTAAGGATGAACCAAGGGTTTCACGGGCCGATGGCAAACATCCGCTGACTGGCCAGGTCTATCACGGATGCAGACTTTGATCTCACCTGCAGTAAGCATTCCGCAGATGTATTTATTATGCATAAATGGGCAAGCTTAAGAGAGAATTGCTCAAATTTCTCTACTCCGAACAGGACTCGAACTCTGGACCTCTCGCTTGCCAAGCGAGTGCTCGATCGTATGAGCTAACCGATATATATATATATATATATATATATATATATATATATATATATATATATATATATATATATATATATATATATATATATATATATATATATATATATATATATATATTATAATTAATTTGTTTTATCTCTAAGGATTTCGTTTTTTTACTAGCGCAAGGTCCTCCGTGTGGGTTCCCAAAGATCCGAGCGCCCCCACCCACCCCGCATCGCGGGTTCTGCGGGAGGCTTATCACCACCACTGGATTTAGCCCTGATGAATACCACTATTAATAGATTTAAAGAAACAAAGGTGGACGCCTAAACCTGATGCTATAAAATGATTGAGAAGGAAATTAATGAGAATTAAGGTTACATAGGTAGGCATAGATGCCGAGAGAAGGAAATTTGGAGATCAAAGCTTTGTGCCAGACTCTATCGAAAGCTTCCGAATGCCTAACGCCACAACAAAAGATTCACCGAAATACGAACAACAGAGGACAAAAAATCAGAGAGAAAGAAAGAAGATAATACTGGCGATTTGTGGTAAAGATTAGAAGAATTAAATGTTTCCAAATCTTCCTGTTAGGATAGATTCAAAAACTTTGGAAAGAACAAAGGTGAAAGAGATAGTACGACAGTTAGAGGATTGAGAGGGTTCTACCTCTTCTCAGTATAAGTCTTATGAATGCACGCTTGAGGTGGAATGATAGAACAAACCAATATTTTCTAAGGCATCATGTGAGCTCAGAAGTACAAAATTTTAAGAAACCACAAGATAA